>CATIWQ010056805.1:0-17190 GCA_949673415.1 Euphorbia schlechtendalii | reverse complement strand
TTTATGTTGGTCGTTTTTTAGATTTAAGAGGGTTCCGTTACGTTTTGTGGTTTCGGATGTTTTCACCTCTCCTAACTCTTTGTTAGCTCTTGTATAAGTTGTGGCGTGGCTTTTGTTTCCTTCTTGGAAACTATTTGTAATTTGGGACTGGTGTTTTTATATATTTAGTTGGCCGAGTTCGGTGTTTAGTTCTACGAGGGTGCCAACCTAGTTGGGATGCTCTGGTTCTAAATTGCCTTGCTCGGTTTTTTCTTCGTATAGTAACCAAAATTGGAATATATCATATGTATAAGAATATGATATTCGTGCACATAATATAGATATATTTATACTTACAAAAATTATTAGGAGACATACTTTCATTAATCTTACTTACACAATAAAAAGATGTCGAGTCCTATCAAAATAAAAGAGGTACTTTTCAATTTTCTGTAATGGAATAGTTTATAAAAAATTTCAAATTCTGAAATGTTTCGGAAATGTATAAATACCTTAAAACAAAAAGTTTCATGTAACAAAAAAAATTCTAATACGAATATTTGTTCAATAGTGATTTTTTATTTTAGTAAATAAATGTTACTTTGCTTTTTATGATTAATTAATCGCAAGTAGCATTTTGTTATTATCAACAAAAATTTCCTCCATATTTAATCATGGCCCAGTTTTTAACTTAGAACCCAAAAATATTTTACTATTGGACCTGAGGCCCAATAAGCCTCCATAAATGAGGGTATGAATTGAAAACCCAAAAGTATCCGAAATTATAATCAAAATAAAAAAGTATCCGAAATTTCTTAGGATTTACAAATTAACCGTTCATTCTTTTTCTTCCCTAAACTTTCCAATTCTGGATCCGCATAGTTCTGTTTTAGCCCTAACATCAAAAACCCCAAACCCCAACTGATACTGTGATTACAAGATCCTTTTCTCCTCGTGAGGTTGAGAGAGATGGATCAAAACGAAGAGCAGGAACATGAGGTTTACGGAAGTGAAATCCCCGACGAAGGAGAAATGGACGATGATATGGACATGGCTGCTAGGGCAGAAGATGAAGTAGAAGCAGAAGAAGATGACGACCAAGCTCCCAATTCGAAGGTTCAGCTCTCTCCATCTCCTTACTTCTAATTTGAATTTGAATTTGAATTGTTGGTTTATTTGCCTGATTTTTCTTGGATATGGATTAGGATTTGGAAGACATGAAGAAAAGACTGAAGGAAATCGAAGAAGAAGCTGGAGCTCTTCGTGAAATGCAGGCTAAAGTTGAGAAGGAGATGGGCTCTGTACAAGGTATCGTTCTTTAGTCTTTGTACTTAATTTGTATGCAATAGTCTATGACATCTTAATTTGGATAGTTGATTGATATGGTTTCAGAAATTCATTGCTTAGGAAGATCGTGTTTTGTCAATTTTGGACAGTTTTGAATTTGATCTCTATGCATACATGTGCGTTTTACATTCTTGATTTAGTTAGTCTATAATTTCCCTATTATCTCTCATATGTCTTTACGACTCCTTGGAACATGTCTACAGATTCTTCGAGTGGTTCTGCCTCGCAGGCTGAAAAAGAGGAGGTGGATTCCCGTTCAATTTATGTTGGTAATGTGAGGGTTTATGATCTTTTCTCTTTTTTTTTCTTTTAATGTTTCTGTATATAATTCGTTAATATGTGAGCATGTGATTTTCTCTAGTTTTTGCAAGTACCGTTGAAATATACAGATTAATTTTGAGAATTTCTGTGTGTCATTTATTAATCTCTCGGAATCATATGATTTTATGAATGGGCAGATACTTTGTTAATTACTAATCAACCACTGTTCCCAATTCTTGAAGTCAAACATGTTTGCAATTTATTGTTCTTGTTTGACACTTATTATATTATATGTTCACGCAAAGTGAAAACTCGTATTTTCTTGCACCATAATTACATATCCGAGAGGATTGCAACTTTGTGCTTATTTCGTCTAGTTTGGGATCATCATAATTTTGCATTGACAATATGCTCACATTTCATCAATGTGATAGATACTTTTCAAGATAGCTGATATGAAATTAAAATATAATATCATTGCTTGTCATGTATGTTCTTTACTAGAGGTGAGCTGGTGTTTTAAAACCTAATGTTACATATGGTCATGTATATTTTTTACTTCTGGTTAACTGATGTGATAATAAGTCAAATTTGATGTGTGTCATGCATGTTATATACTCCAGGTAATCTGATGCGGTAAATTTTAAACTTACTGATGTAACTTATGTTCATTACTTCAGGTAGATTATGCCTGTACACCTGAGGAAGTACAACAGCATTTCCAATCTTGTGGAACAGTAAACAGGGTTACAATTTTGACTGACAAGTATGGTCAGCCAAAAGGATTTGCATATGTCGAGTTTGTAGAAGTTGATGCTGTTCAAAATGCTCTTCTGTTAAATGAATCAGAACTTCATGGACGTCAGTTGAAGGTATGTAATTTGTCTCGCTGTTAGATGCTCTCTGATTGTATTTTAATTTTGGTGAATCTCGTGGCACTTAGGTCTCTGCCAAACGAACCAATGTTCCTGGAATGAAACAGTTTCGAGGGAGGCGCGCCAGCTCAAATGTTGGATTCAGATCCCGAAGACCAGTTGCCTTCGCTGCGCCTTATTTTCCCCCATATTCTTACGGGTAAGCTTTTAAAGCCTCTGGGATTATTTAGAAATTGCTAGAATATGATATTAAAGTTTCATGGAGCATATTTACATTGCCTGCCATACATGTGATTGAAATAATGCAGCATGCACGGTGTATCTGATAATGATAGTTGAACATGTGAATAAATTTTGAATTTGAATTTTGAAAAGGTACTGGCTATATAAAACAGTTCTTTTTTTCAAGTCCGTTTGATAGAAATAGTAACCTTGTTGACATTTTTGTTTTGTATTTGCTTGTCGGGATTGAAAATTCAAACAAGTTGCGGAATTTTCTCTGGAGAAGTCCTAGCCTAGCTTATATTGTAGAAATTGTCCGTTTTGAGTCTCTCAATTATGGCTTTGATACGATGAAAAATGTTCTGAACTTCTTATTTTTGTGCTCCAAGATGGAATATTTATTATTCAAAAAATGCACGAGAGTTTATTTATTTTCCGGGTTGTGTTTATTGACTAAAACATAAAATCTGCAGGAGGGTACCAAGGTTTAGGAGGCCGATGCGTTATAGACCATACTAATGGGCAGCGGTCTTTTGGATTGTTATCATATTGCGGTTTTATGCGAGGACTGGAGGATGTTTATTTGCGTGGCAAAGGCCAAGCGTTATATTTCGCATATTGATCGCTAGATGGAGTGTTGTAGTCTTGTTCATCGATTAAACTCTTGCACTTGCTTTATTGGGTAAAGGGACACACAGGACGTTCAAATATTCTGGAAAAGGGTCTTTTTTTAATTGTTATTTGGTAATTGTAGTTTTGAATTAATGATTTATGATTTGGACTTTCTTCATGATTGTAACTTGTAAAACTTCTTAATAGACCACGCAAAGCCTTTTACAGAATTACTTATTGGTGAGGACACCTAAGTCTACAAGAAATCTTAATTAGGATAAATATCTTTCAATCTTTAATTTCTCTATTAGTATTGTATTCCTTATTAAAGTAGGATTACTATTTGATTCCTTATTAAATTAGGATTAGTATTTCTTTACCGTTATTTTATTTCTTGTCCAATTAGTATTAGGTTTTATTTATTATTATTTTATTGTTTTTCCTTGTCACATTAGGAGACCTAGTTTAGAGTCTATAAATGGGGCCTTATTTTTGTTTTTAACCTTCAAGTTTTGAGTCTATACCTGTTGAGATTCAAATCCTCTAAGTTCAGCTTGAAATTTCTTTGGGGAAATTTAGTTTTCCGGTAAGCGTACCTTGAGAATTTCTTCGTTAGTTCAAGATTATAATCTTTAACACTGCCTTCAATAATCCATATCATTTATTTTATGGTTTAAATTCAACGAAGCTTTAGTTGTGCTTGATTTGTTTGTGTAACCTAACTTTATTCATGGGAATGTTCGGACCTTCTTAAACTTAGCAATTTTGGTTCCCCAGATTGTTCTTTTACCTCATTGAATTTGGAAAAAGGTGAATTAGTTTGCCTTGCTGATATCAAATTTCATCCTCTAAAAGATGATATCTTTGAAAATCAACCGTGAAATTGTGAGACAACATGGAATTGCTTAGATTATTTGGCTTCTTTAACCAAAGAAAGAAGTCTATTGCATTAATTAGAATCAATTATGACTCTAATAAAAAGTGGACAAACATTATGTCAAATCCAACCGCTACTCTTACTAAAAAAATGTGAACCTTGATTCACTAAACAAATTGAAAGAAAACAACTAAGTCCAATGAATTGTCATTATATTAAAAAAATTGGAGCGAATAGATCTGAAAAAAATATATTAAATTGGAGCTAAAAAAAACATGACATTATTGATACATAATATATACGAGGATAAATTAGATTTGTGATTTGTTATATTTGTAAATTTGAATTAATTTTAAATATCCATCAAATTACAATGTTTATAGTTAAGATTGACCGAAATTCATAAACATAACAAATCTTAAATTTTTGCTATATAAGAGTTTCAATATTCAGAATAAAATACTTCGAATAATGAAAATCTTAAAGTAAATCGGGCTGTTATTAGCATTGATGCATATGGGCTGGGCTAAGTTGACGCTAACATTGGGACATCAAATTATATTCCCTGACATTGTATACCTAGGACAAACTAGCTTCTGTTTCCTTGTTCGGTTTTTTCTTCATTCGCCTTCCCGCATAACCTTCGCTCCGAATTTAGCTTTTATGAAGCAGGAAACTTCTGATTGAATTCTGTATTGTCTTTTGGTGATTTGTACCCTATTCTTATATTGAATAATTGTTTCCATTGCTGAAGCTTTCAACTTTAATGGATTCTTCTAAAGAAACCGATAGTGCGCCCGATTCTCCATCATCGTAAGCCCCTCCTTTGCTTTTTCTACATTATATCTCCTGTTGATCTTGTCTTTTTCAATTCATTCTACGTTTTTTCCTTGTCAATTGTCGAATTTGAATCCGATTTTTTCCCTGAAAGTTCATATTAGGGTTATATCTTGCTCGATTGTTTTCCTGTTTCTTATATCTTTTTCCCGTTTTTCTGGTGGTCGGAATAATTCTCAGGCCAAAGAGCTTATACAAGGATCCAGATGATGGGCGCCAAAGATTTTTGCTGGAGTTGGAATTTGTCCAGTGTCTAGCAAATCCCACTTATATCCATTGTAAGTTAATTTATTTTTGGCCTTCGTGGAACTGCTTCTCTCCATTAGTTTGGAAAAAGACTTGCCTTTATTGTTTCTTTTAATTGTTTTCTGTGTGCATCTTTTTTCCCCTTACTATCTGAAGTGATAATTATGACACAACTGTGTAGGTTTTTAGCTATCTTTTAGTATTTAAGAAGCGTCCAGTATAATTTCTCTGTGTCGTTTGTTGTTCCAATTCTACTCTGTGTGAGCTCATGTATTTGTTGAATCTTGAATGTAGATTTGGCTCAGAATCGTTATTTCGAAGATGAGGCTTTCATTGGCTACTTGAAATACCTACAGTATTGGCAACGACCAGAGTACATCAAATTCATTATGTGAGTTGATCATAGTATCGTTGCAGTTTTTCTGAAATACGAAATTTATTTAACCATCTTTGAATTAACTTTTTTTTTTTTGCGTGCTCATCATTGGCTCAGGTATCCTCATTGCCTATATTTTCTTGAACTTCTCCAAAATGCAAACTTCCGCAATTCAATGGCACATCCCGGAAACAAGGTACTTCTTTTTTGTGCTTTATTTTCTTGTATTTTTCCATTTTACTAAGACTTGCTTGCTAGAAGACTAATTTTCTCACGTTGTTGTGTATTTAGGAATTGGCACATAGACAGCAATTCTTTTTCTGGAAGAACTACAGAAACAACAGACTGAAGCACATTTTGCCAAGGCCGCTTCCCGAACCTGCCCCTGCCGCCCCAGCACCGGCCCCTCCTGCGCCACCTGTCCCTCCAACAACTATGGGCATAGCCACGGGTTCTGCCCCGGCTATTTCTCCGATGCCATATGCCATGCCTGCTGGTTCTACGCTTGCCAAAAACGAGTTCCGGAATACTGGAACTGATCGAAGAAAGAGAAAGTAAGCTATTCATCTGTTCTTTAAACAACTTAGGAAAGAATTACGGAATTACCTATTCTATTCGGTCTCTTGCTGTTCTGTTCCTCTTTCTTTTCTCTCTTTTTATGGAAGACCAAAAACTACCAGTATTTTGATATTTCTGTTGCCTTTTGTTTGCAGGAAAGACGGTTGATCTAGCACCTGGTCATCTGACAGAAATCGGGCATATGGAATGACTTCTTCTAGTTTTACTTTGATGTGTAACTATTCCATTTTTATACAATCAGTAGTTTTCGGATTATGCAGAACTGTAATGATGTAACTATTCCAATTTTATATAAATAGTATTTTTCTCCAGAATTTGGAATTTTCATTTCGCATTGGGTTTTGGGAGGGGGAGAGGGGAGGTGTAGCCATAAGAAATAATGGTTTATAATTAATTTATTTAATGGTTGTTTAACATTGAAAATGAATAAAACAATACTTCAATTTTGTTTCACATTTTCTTTTACATTTTTATTTCACTTGTTAAGAACAATGTCTCAAATTCAAAAAGTATACATTCTAAAACAAAGTCTATCGATACATTAGTAAAACTTATTATCCTCTTTTTCTCTCAATTAGCAAGTCTTTGTTTTTTCCTGCAACTCGATTCAGTTTAGATCTTTTTTTGTCCTGCAACTCGATTAGATCTTTTCCTAATAGTAAAATTAGTTTAGTTCGAAACATGTCCAAAAAGGAGATAAAGAGCTTATGAAACGAATAAAAACCCACAGCCAAAAGCTCTGGCTTTTTAAAGTTTTGGTGAAAAATTTAAAAAAAGTTAACAAATCGTACATGGTTAAACCTTTTAAAGTTTCGTAAAAATAGTTTAGTTGAGAGTTGACACTATTGCAAAGTAGATCTGTTCTTGGGCCTGTTACCCACTTAGTTCTATCCGAGCTTACATTTATGAGTCGATGTTGGACATTGTCTTCTTTCATAAAGTTCGGTTCTAGTTTGTTATTACCCAAAGTTTTATGGGTTGGGTTTGTTAAATAATTAAGTTCGATTTGACGAATAATTATTTAACGGTACTTAATTTGAATTTTAATATTTTAACCAGTTATTTTTAAACTTGATTATATGAGTCATATTATGTATTAAAGAATTCAAATTATTACGACCGTATTTATTTGTAAGATTTAAATATATTTAAATAAAGCTTGAGAAAAACAAAGAGAATTGTAAGGAATGTTAACTGATTAGATTAATTATAATTATATTTTAAATAGTATACATTGGTAACTTTGTCTTATTATATTTCTTATTTTAACTTATACGTTATACTATAATAATCACTTTCTCTCTCATAATTAGTTTGAATTTCTTAACTTAAATGATTATATCTCTCGAACCATTAATTTTCTTGAAACTATTCTTCATAATATTTTGTGTTTCATTTTTATCTAAAACAAAATCCAACTCGTTAGACTTTCGATAAAAATGGTATAATTCATGTTATACGAGTTTGCATTTTGATATAATATTCATCACACCAAATTTCTTTATACAAAAAATCTGGTATAATAAACATCATACTAAATCGCAAACCCGTATAATACGCACTATATCACTTGGAAAAAATCAGATATAAAGAAATATGGTTAAAAATGCAAACTCGTGAAATATGAATTATACCAATTTTAGTTTTCAATTCTTTATTATCAAAAGTATATCGAGTTGGGTCTTGTTTTAAAGATAAGAATGAAACGAACAAAATATTCTGAATAATCATTTCAAAAAAATTAAGGGTTTGATAGATATGCTCGTTTTAAGTTATTAAGAAATTCAAATTAATTAAGAGATAGTTGATAAGTTTGGAAAATTAAATATAATTAGTAAAAGCTTCTTACAATTAGTGATAATTTAATTAAATTATGTTTTCATATTTTCGCATTTGTGAAAAAAACCCTTAAAATAAGGGGATCATAAGGAATGATAACTAATTAGATTTAATTGTACTTTTATCCAAACAACATACTATAGTAATTTTGTCTTATTGTATTTTCTTACTTGAACTTATACGTGAATTACACTCCTACTAACAATAACATTCTCTCTTAATTAGTTTGAATTTCTTAACTTAAAACGATTATATCTCTCAAACCGTTAACTTTTTCAAAACATTCTTTAGAATATTTTGTTCGTTTCATTTTTGTCTTTAAAACAATATCTAAGTCTATGTATTTTGAACATCAGATTTCTTTATATAAAAAATCTGGTATAATGAATATCATACCAAATCGCAAACTCGTATAATATGCATCATATCACATAGATAAATCACGTATAAAGATTTTTAGTATAATAACATTATACTAAATTGCAAACATGTATATATGAATTATACAAATTTTAATTTTCAATTTTTTTTATCAAACGTATATCGAATTGGATCTTGTTTTAAAGATAAAATGGAAATAATAAAATATTCTGAATAATCGTTTCGAAAAAATTAATGGTTTGAAAGATATGATCGTTTTAAGTTAAGAAATTCAAATTAATTGAAAAGAAAAAAATTGTTAATGAGAAGAATGGAAAAAATTATAATTAAATTTAATTAAATCTTTTTATAATTAATCACAATTTACCTAATTTATGTTAATTTATTTTTGTCTTTATGCAAAAAAGAAAAACCCTAAAACCAATCTCCACAAATATGATGCCAACTGGTCTATGATGTGACATGGATGCCAGGTGCCCAGTAAACGAAATTTCAATGGTTGCAATTTAAATTCTCCAATGTTGAAATCCGATAAAAAAAATTTAATCGACTTTATTCATTTATATAAATTCAATGGTCGGTATTTTAACGAATCTTAAGAAAATTAAAATATGAATCACATGTTTACTCAAACTTAAGTTCAAGAATTCAAATTGATGTTCCTCAAAAGAATTCAAATTGATTTTGGATTTAATGATTTATTCAACACAACTGTATCCAACAAATCAAGGGGGGGAAGGTATTGAGTCCACGTTTATTATTTGGATGCGGCGAAACGACGACTTAGCTTTATCACTAATCTCTGGCGGTTTTCCACGTCAATGCCAAACAAGAATTTGTTTGGAAAAGCAACTATGGGACACGTTTATCCACCTGATTGGTTAATTAGTTGGCTCAGTTGTCCTTTGAAAATTGATGTGCTGAAAATTGACTAATCCAAATGGATTGCGTTTCACCCTTTTAATCCTAAATCAACGGTCTAGATTTTACTTTATCATTTAAACGTGTTATATTTGAGAAATGGGTATACAATTATAATCTTTATGAATTTACAAAATGAACTGGTAGTTTTTTGAGTTTCAAAAAATTATTTACATATTCTTGTTTTCATCGTTCTCGTGTTACAATTTTCATGTATCTTACATCTTGTATTATTTTTTTTATTAAAATTATTAACAAAATACGTATTTATTGGTATATTTACTTTTAGTTTGTTATGTTTACGATGTCTATAATCATAAAAAGTATCTTATTTAATTAATAAGACATTTTATAACTTTCAATACATGGTTACATGAAATAATATAACCATAAGTAACATCTTAAGATATGATTTATAAGACTAATTTTTATTCATAACATATATTATGTTAAGAAATTCAATACAAATAGGGATAATATAAAATACAAGGAGGTTATAATATGTTAAAAACAAAATATATGAAGATATAAGTAATTTTTCAAAACATATGAAATAACTAGTGTATTTAATTAAAACACAATAAGACATAAGCAATTATTTCCTCTTGAAAAATTTAAGATTAGTGATGTACAAGAGAGGTACACGTATAGGTATAAGACTGTTCATTTGAACTGTATGTTCCTGTTTCTAAACTTAAATATAACTTTAGTAAATTCAGCTTAAAAATTCCAGCGTAAGGTCCATTGCACATTTTGTAAAATTATTTGGATAATTTCCTATGGTTGAAGTGATTGCAACTAAGGCACATTTAAAAAGAAAGAAAAGAATTTTAAAAAAATAACAAAACTTAATACTTAGATAAATTTTAGCCAAAAACATTTATATACAACTCAGTTCATCGAAGCTTTACCCCGACTACATCAGGATCCGACCCGGGTCGTGCACCTAATTGCGGTGGGTGAATCTTTCGACGAGAATTTTCAGCATTTACAAGATTCGAACTAAAGACCTTGTTTAAATGATACCAAACCGTTTATTACTTATATCAGCCCGCTGATTCTTAGAAATCTCATAACATTGTAGTTTTTGTAATTGATCTTGTTATCACTTTTGTCTAACGTGACATATAAGAATAGAGTTTTATTGTAAAGGATTATCCACACAAAATTTTTCTTCAAAAGTAAAACTACCGGGATAGTTACAAAAAGAAAGTAAGTTTGGTGGGTCAAAATATGATTGGGACGTGGAGACCGGGAAAGTTGCCACTCTGTTCCCAATGTGAATCTGTTGCATGTCTTACTATTTAAAGTATATTTCAAATAAAACAGTCTGGACTTGTTTGGTTTTGGTAAATTGAACTAATTGAAAATTTGAAAATTGGAAATTGTAGTTTGTTTATAAAATTTTTCAGTTTGAAAAATTGGAAAATAGTTTTCAGAATTTTTTATTTTATGCATTGAATCGGATACAGCTTTTTGATATTTTTTTAAATTTTCCAAACTGAATAAATATAATTTTTATGTAAGCATCGCAATTTATTTAATTTATTTTTTCCTAATATATATAGGTATGTAGTAAATTGTTAATAAATAAGCAAATATTTTTTTTATCAATATACTCTTAGTTTATTTATTTAGTCATTTTTCCTATTTACATATAACTTTTTATTGAATATTTAGTCTACTTAATTTTATTTATTTATTATTTAAAAAGTAAAAATTAAAATTAGGTATAAGTGATTGTTTCTTTGAACTTTCTATTTTTCAACTCGTCGTTTAGGAAATTGAAAAAATGTGAAATTTGATAAAATAGATATCAATTGAAAAATGTTTTACAAATGTAGATGAATTAAAAGAAATCATAAATTGTTAAACTTGAAGCATATTCATCATAAAAATTACACAATGTGATAAGTTTCAAGGGTGTTAAAGGTAAGATTTATCATTTTCAAACCAATACCAAGATGAACATGAATAACTTATATTTATAATTGAATTAAAAGATTTTTACTCTATGATTTATTAGTTTCAAATTTATATTTGCTATTTTTAATTTATACTGTAATATTTTTTTATGTCATTTCTAATATTTTTAACAAGTAAAGTATATTATTCAATTTTTTTCGAAAATAAAAAAACTGGATTACTAAAAACTAAAACTTGAAAATTTGAAAAATGAAAAGAAAACTAGAAATGAAAAAAGAAAACAAATTTCTGAAATGAAATCTTATTTTATTAATAATAAAAATTTTTATATGTTAAATCTTTTTTAGGTTAAGGAATTGTGAGTCTAGGGTATATTTATGTCTTCTATAAATTTCCTTTTTCAAAAGTAAAATAGTCTACAAATCATATTTCACATTTATGAGCTAGATTAGTTGATTTCTGGGCAAGCCAAAGATTTGGAACAATTCTCATTACCATTTGGCTACAGTTAAATAGGTTACATGTAATATGATAATAATGAATGTAAAATTAATAAAATGTTATATCAGGATTACTATGATTGCATTGATGCAATATGGAAGCTTTTACAAAAAAAATTCATATTTTACTTTTAGACAATAATTTCGTAAATTAAACATATAATAGTGTTAAGCAAATGCAGCTTTCAAAATCAAAATATATCAAAAGTCCCAATTTTATACATTTGTCAATAGAATCATATCTATCACATTGAAAAGAAAATTCAAATGAAAAAGGTTTATTTCTTAAAGTCATATAATATTGTAATAATGTGTATTTCAAACACAATAATGAAGACTAAAATACACTAGATAATTAGGTTGAAAATTATCCATTTACCAATTAGAGGATTACATGATGAAATTTATTTGAATAGATTTATGCACTGAACACAAGGCAGTTTTTTTTAATATTAGTATGATAAAATTTGAGTACGGTTATCTCTGTTTGGCCCCCTATTCAAAATCTGCCGTGTTATTATTTTTTTAATATTTTACATTTTTAATTTTCTATATTTTCTTATTACCTTCTTGAAAACAGATTCAAATCTTCGATCCCCACTACTTTATTCCTAATTCTGTTTTCCATTCAATATATGACACGTGTCCAATTATTTTATCTTTTTAAGTTACTTACAATTTTACAATAATTTTTTCATTACCACATGTATAATTCATGCACAAATGATATACATTAGGTGGGAGACAGGGTTGGGGATAGAGTAGTGGAGACAGAAAATTTAGCTCCCTTAAAAACAATGATGAGTTATATTTTGAAAGTGATATATGAAAGGAAACAGTAAAACATACTAATTTTATCTTATAAAAGTTTCAATGAGAACAATGAAAAATTCGGTTTACCGAAAGTTAATCTACGGATCTCACCTATATCTGTTGTGCTAGGTGAACCTCCTATTTGAAATTTTTTCATTCAAAATACTTGAACCCGATTTCTTGCTTATACGATAACTAGTTACCACTTAAACTAATACCTCTTGTATATTCACATCATATTAAAATACCATTATGTGACAATGTCTTACCCTACTTGATTAAGATATGAAACAGTATTCTTAGAAGTCACGGGTTCAAATCCACATTCAATTTGATGGGTTAAATTTTTTTTATTGTTATTATAAATCTAATAACAAAATTTGAAAAAAGAGACACTATTAAAATAATATTCACAAAGTCAAAGTGGTTTTAAACTTTTACTCAATCCTAGTCATAAAAAGTTGGCAAATCTCATTAAATCCTATAAAATAATTTGGATGGAACAAATATCTTTTTTTACTATATTTTATAATATAAATAATTTTTTTATATCCATCCATTAATATTGTCTATTTGATGTTTGATTTATTCATTTTTTGTTTAATAAGAACATAATGCATTCACCTTATATTATTGATCCATGATTTATTTAATTTTAATACATAAAATATATAACAACAAAATATCGATCCTTTAAATTATTGTACTAAAATTGAATACATCAAGTATCAAATTATCAAAAATTGAAAAAAAAAAATTAGAGTCATCGTCTTTATTTAATCCTAATTTGGATATATTAATCCTAATTTGGATATAGCACAACTTCCAATTTCACTTTTCTCTCGCCCTCACTTTTCTCTCTGTTCCATCAATTTTTTTCCTATTCTACAGAAAGACGCAATTATTCATTGAAATCAATATAAACCCACTTCACAACTAATACCCCTCATAAGTTTGCATCTACCCCATACACTCATTCGCTTAAAGCCTTAGTATTTCTTTTCTACCCATTAATCTTCTGTTTTCAGTAGCTAAAAAAAGGCCATGAACGCTCTCGCAGCAACCAGTCGTAATTTTCGCCATGCCGCCCGAATTCTTGGGCTGGACTCCAAAGTTGAAAGGAGTCTTTTGATTCCTTTTAGAGAGATCAAGGTATTGAATTAAAGGAATTCATTATTTGTTGTTAACGTGTAGTTTTTGCTTTGAGATTTGATTCTGTTTTGTGGGTTTTGATCAGGTGGAATGCACCATTCCTAAGGACGATGGAACGCTAGTGTCTTACGTTGGATTTAGAGTTCAACATGATAATGCTCGTGGTCCTATGAAAGGAGGAATTAGATACCATCCCGAGGTATTCTCAAATTAGCTTCTTTGTTTTCGGGTTGTGTTGAAAATTTGTTGTTTAGTTAAGGCTTGTTTTGTAGAAAGTTCGTTTTTTTTTTTTTTTGTTGGAGTTGTGGATCATTGTAAAATTGCTTTCAATTGATATTATGTTTTCAAGTTCTTCAATTGTGGTCAATGAGATCTAGTCTCAATGGAACTTGAAGAAAAGAAGGGTTTATTTCTTAGAAAGGATTTTATTTACTCTTCTGCTATTAGATACTGATTAAATTTCAAAACTTTGCAAGCCGTATGGTTTCATCCCTTAAATATTATGATCCTTTTGTCCAATTTAATCACACTTTTTTTCCTTTTTTTTTCTTATTTTGTGGCTGTTAACTGTACTATCCAAGCTCCTAAATTTTCCAAATTGACAAAAGTAATGTCTGACCGCCAGAATTGTTAGCGTGATAAAGATTAAATATGCTTATTTCGGTCAATTTCAGCGATCTTGGAGCTATATTTAATGGCACAGGGAAAAACACCAGCGAAGATGTCTTTAAACCCTTTAAATGGCTGTATATATTCCTAATCCTAATGCTATGATATCATGACCATTGGCTGCCAAGTTTATGGCTGTGTTTTTTAGCGATATGTTCACCTTCAAATTTTGTGCTAATTTGTCTTTTCACTTGTTTGAGATTCGGAAGACTTTAATATTTTTACTCTAGGAATTGTTTCCGAAATCCAAGTTGTCAGCATTCTGTATATATGAATTCCAACCTCTCGTTTTTTCTCTCTGTCTCGATTTTGTCTTCAGTTCTCTTTGAACCAAGCTAATGTGGTCTTTTTTCCTTGGAATATGTTGTGTTTGTTTAATATAGAACTGATTTTGAAGTATAACATGACCTTTTTCCTCGAAGGTTGATCCTGATGAAGTAAACGCCCTGGCTCAACTGATGACATGGAAGACTGCAGTAGCCGACATACCTTACGGTGGAGCCAAAGGAGGGATCGGATGCAGCCCAAGGGACCTGAGCGCTAGCGAGTTAGAACGGTTGACTCGAGTCTTCACCCAGAAGATCCATGATCTCATTGGCATTCACACTGATGTTCCTGCCCCCGATATGGGCACCAATGCCCAGGTACAATTTCTCCTTAAACATCAATTATTTCATCACATTACATTTTCTCATAACAAAAATAACTTTACTAATGTTTCAGACCATGGCATGGATACTGGATGAATACTCGAAATTCCATGGTCATTCTCCTGCTGTCGTGACAGGAAAGCCCATCGTAAGCCTTACCATACACCTCCAAAATTTGGAATTGTTGACTTTTTTAGCACGGTTTTATTTAATATCCGTATTTTCCTGTTTTAGGATCTTGGTGGATCGCTCGGTAGGGAGGCTGCAACTGGCCGAGGAGTTGTTTTCGCTACTGAAGCCTTACTTGCTGAATATGGGAAATCGGTTGAGGGTTTGACTTTTGTTATTCAGGTAACTACGAAACCGAATTTTTATTTCCGAGTTTGATTCCAATGTAATAACGTTGTGAATTTTCAACTCTGTTAGGGGTTCGGTAACGTGGGATCATGGGCTTCGAGGCTCATACATGAGAGAGGTGGTAAGGTTATAGCAGTGAGCGACATTACTGGAGCTTTGAAGAACGAAAAAGGAATTAATATTCCAGAATTGATTAAGCATAAGGAATCGACCGGTAGGTTGACGAATTTCGGTGGAGCAGAATCTATGGCTCCCAGTGAAATTCTGTTACATGAATGCGATGTCCTCATTCCATGTGCTTTAGGCGGAGTTCTTAACAGGTCCTTTTCTTATTTGAAGTTATAAGTTAATTCATTTACATTGAATATATTCAGAAAGTTTTGTGGAAGCTTACATATAACATATATACAAAATAAAAAATCTGGGCACCGTCTAGTCGTGGGCCCTCGGCCGTCGCACTGCATCTTAGTTTCTTTTGTATGTACATTGCATTTTTTTTCCTAATTGGTTAATGGAATTGATTTTTTACCGAACTTATTTGTTGTACTCTTGAAGGGAAAATGCTGCACATGTGAAGGCTAAGTTCATCGTGGAAGCAGCAAACCACCCTACCGATCCCGAAGCAGATGAGGTAACTAAATAGTCGTTTTTTCCCTTTTTTTAGTTTCGTAAAAAAGATGGAAAAACCATTCACGTAACGTAATTTAAAATTGTTACAGATTTTGTCAAAGAAAGGAGTTGTAATACTTCCAGATATATACGCTAATGCTGGAGGCGTGACTGTTAGCTATTTCGAGTGGGTTCAGGTAATAATATATCAACCAATTGATGCCGCAAAATTCGAACGGTTTCTTAAGCAACATGTCTAAAAACGTTAAACTTGCAGAATATTCAGGGGTTCATGTGGGAAGAAGATCAGGTGAACAAGGAGCTTAAGAGATACATGACTCGTGCGTTCCATAACATCAAGAACATGTGCAAGATACACGATTGCAATCTCCGAATGGGGGCTTTTACTCTCGGGGTAAACCGAGTTGCCCGTGCTACCCTGTTAAGAGGATGGGAAGCATAAGTTGATTTTTTCCTTTTACTTTTTAACTGTGTTTTTCCTATATCCCTTGCAATTGCTGGGGAGCTTATTTGAGAAACTATTTTTCCTGAACTGTCTCGTGTTGGGGTTCAAGTGGGGGGTACTATTTTTTTATGTTCATTTATGTCAACAGCATCTGGAAAATTGTTGGCTGCTGTTTCATATTGATATTGGTATTGAAATGGAATAACTGCGAATAATCTTGTTGATATTTTACTGGTTCGAATTCAATTGAAATCGAATATTTGATTTTAAAAGCAGGCAACTTGGATCACCGATTTAAGCCATTTTTGTTGGTTTATTTATATGTTGCTGTTCTTGATATTCTGGAGATATTTGAGATCCTTTATATTGTAGGTATTTATGCAACTTGTCAATTAGTGCCACAAATTTTATTTTGTGGAACGTGGTTTTTAAAAAGGTCATCTTATTTTGAAGCCTTGATTTCACCATGATAACAAGGTTTAATGCATCTACACCCTTGAACTTTGAAATGTGACAGATAGTTCCCTGTACTTTAGTAAAACACTTCATTTTACCCCCTTGTGCTGACTTGGCTTGCTACGTGGATGATCATCATCATACACGCACGTGAAGTATGTTGTGGAGTAAAAAATGAATAAAAATAATCCATAACATTCTAATTCTTACCATTCAAAATCCTTAATATATGTTCTTCGT
>CATIWQ010056780.1:0-25938 GCA_949673415.1 Euphorbia schlechtendalii | reverse complement strand
CCAACCATATAGTCGGCCGGAATTATTTTCCGGCCAGCGACGTGGGTGGCCGGAAAATAATTCCGGCCGGTCACATGGTTGGCCGGAATTATTTTCCGGCCAGCCATATGGTCAGCCGGAAAATAATTTCGGCCAACCATATCGTCGGCCGGAATTATTTTCCGGCCAGCCATATGGTCAGCCGGAAAATAACTCCGGCCGACCATATGGTTGGCCGGAATTTTTTTCCGGCCAACTACAATTCCGCCGGAAACGACGGGATTGTTCGTTTCCGGCGAATACGGTTTGTTTCGGCCGGAAACGAACCGATCGGTTCGTTTCTGGTTCGTTTCCGCCGGAAACGACCAAGTTTGCATTTTCCGGCGACGGTTGCAGTTTCCGTCGCCGGATTCTGCAACTGTTTTCCGGCCAAAAAATTGGCCGGAAATAATTTCCGGCGAGCGGTTTGGTCGGCCGGAATTTATTTCCGGCCAACATTAGAGTTGGTCGGAAAATAATTTCGGCCGACGGGTTGGTCGCCGGTCCATGTCGCCGGAATGTCGCCGGGGGAATGTCGCCGGAAATTTTTTTTGGTATTTTAGAGAAAGTTTGGGGTATGAATTTGAAGTTTGGATGTTATAATAGAAAAAAAGTTAGTGAAGTGGGGTTATATAGAGAAATTAGGTCCAGGGGTAAAAGAGGAAAGTATTTGAAAAAATACGGGCGACGTGAAGTAAAAACGGGCGACGCGTAGCAGTTCAGTTAATTTATTACATGTAGAATTGAATTAACCAATAGGAGAGGAGAAATTAGATGGCAAATAAAAGAATGGAAGTTATTTCTTCCAACCAATAGGATGAAAGTGGCGGTTACTTTGGTCTCTGTATAGAGATGAAGTATGAAAAAATAATCAGATTTTTCATATGTAATAACTTTTGTTTTCCTTACTCTAAAATTCTCTACGATTTTTCTCTGCAATTTCAAGTGAAGGAATATTTTGATCAAAGTTATTTTGTTCATTCTCGCTAGCACGGGTCGTGTTCGGTGAAGCGGTGGTGTATGTGATTGCGGAGGTGTTCGACATTAAACACTTCAACAATCGCTTGTAAAGATTTCCGGGTACACAATTTTATTGTTTCTTGTCTTTTTGTGACATTTAAATTCAACTTCATAATATCCTAGTATTTGAAATTGAGAAATGTCAACCACGTATTTCAGCATGAACGGTTAATTTCGATGATAGTTTCCAATAACCCACTCACATTACAATGACACGTACTGACTATCATCAATTCCAATTTTCTATATCTATTGTTTTCTCTCCTAAACTTACCTTTCTTCTTAACCTCTCTTTCAAAAATTCTCAGCAACTATTATGAACACAAACTACACCAAAATCTCAAATTAAAAATTGAGAACTAACAACACTTTATTTTGCGAAATTGACGGTGAAAGCTATAATTTCAAATGATAACGTTTGAATTTTATGCAAATTTCTTTTTCTTAGCTCATCTTTGATCAAATTTCTCTTATTGTTCCATAGAAATAGTAAGATTTCTTCTTCTTAGCTTCTGTTTTATCAAATTTATTTTAGTTTTTGAATTTTATGCAAATTTTAGTATTAGTTGTTGTAAGAAAGATAACATGCAAATGCTAATGTTAGCTGTTGAAAATAATAAACAAGGTGTGAAGAACAGAAGAAACTTTCATATACAAGACTGAGTTATGTATAAGGATCTTCGAGTTGAGAAACTGTAAGCACAAGTAATTTTAAGTATTAAATATTGAATGAGAAATCTTTTATTCCATCGGATCAGCTCTGCCACACATAAAAATTGAATAAATAAAAAATTTATTTAATCGAGTGGACTGAAATAATATTACTTTGCCATACTCGTGAAAATTAGGATGAGAAAATCTTCATCATTCCTTAAAAAATCTTGATTTAAGTACTCTTTCTTGCTTATGTTGTGTACTTGGTGTTTTCTTTTTTGCTATTTTTAAACTTATGTCCATAATTATAATAATATTTATCAATGGTAATAGAAAATTAGACTTTGCGTTTAGATCTAGTAATCCGCCAATTATCTCCCATTAGTTTCCGCCATCGATGATATACGTTGCCACCTTCTCCGTCATCCCCTCTGTCTAATCAATTAATTGCTCTCTCTGTTATTTCATTGAACAATCTTTCACTATTAGGCCAGGGTTAAGTCTACTTTTGTTCACCCTATTATTTATCAAAATGAAGTCGCAAAACCAACCATACCCTAATCGCGCTCAATTCAATAATGATAATCAAATCTATTTTGAGAAATTTTCCAACAGTCATCAGGATTCGTTTGGCATGAATTCGATCTTCACAAGACGGCGGAATAGGAAGAATCTGAATTTCGGGCCCTACCAATGCATGAAGCCTTGTACAAGTAAAATGTAGTTTGTATAGGAAACATCTGGTTACGTGCTTACAAATCTCAAGTTAAGCAGATTACGGCGAAACCGAGGAGGAAAATTGAATTTTGGGATTCGCAAAAGAGATACCAGATCTTATGCAAAGGTGGTTGCCCCCTCCTCCGATCCTATCTAGGTCAGTTTGATTGCCCCGTCTTCGGATCCAATCACAGTCAGTTTGGAGGACCCTTATCCATCAACGATCATGCCTGACTACTGAGAGTTCGATAAGTTACCATCGATCCCACACCTTTTTTAGATGATATCGGGTAGCAAGTTTGCTTTTGATTTCATAGCTCGAAGTTTAGTTGTCATGGATTTTCATTCGGTAAACGCAAAGTAGTCTTTCTTACAGGGTGATTGGCTTTATCTTCAAAATGTTTTCTCGGAAGCAACTGCTTTACCTCTTGACTTTGTACCACAAGAATCCCTTATTTAACGCAGACTTCTTGGGTTTTCCACCAACAATTATTACGGAAAATCTTACCGTAAGGTTGGTTATCTTCGCTATTTGTAGCGCATGACTTCAATTATTTATACCTGGATCCTCTTGAGGTAGTGTCTTGCATGATAACTGCTCCTTTAGATAGTGCAAACAAATGGATTAATTTGATTCACAGGAGCTCAAAATATACGGTATCAGTCAGTTTTAGGCAAGTAATTGCTTGCACGAAATGTTCGGATGACGATCTTTCTAGCATGGAATCGATGTCCATAAATTTGGAAAATTTAGTTGCTTTCCCAAAGGGTATCTCGGTTTTACTGCCTGCAGTAGCTACTGGAACAATTATTTCCAACAATTTCAATAGTGAGCAAAGCTCTCTTCATAGAATTGCATCTCACGCAGTGTTCCTAACTCCCCTCCCCCAATGATTACCAAATCAAATGTCAGCTGTCTTGGAGTTTAATTGCTCTTTGAGGACTAGGAATTTGTCGAACTTAGAATCTTGGGTACCTGAATTTGTTGAGAATGTTGATTTGCAAGTCAATCTCCAAAAGCAACCTCTGTCAAAACACTGGATTAGCAATCATAGTCATCCCTTATCTCTTGATATCCTCTAAAATCAATGAATTCAAATAACATGATATTGGCAATAAACTCAGGTAAGGGCAGTCCAGTTGGAAGATCAGTTAAGCATGAGTGTGATTTTATGGCAGGAAACACGCCTTTTTTCACTTAGTCTCGAGTCAAAATACAAATATTGGCAGCCTTAAATCAGTTGGTGATATAAGAAAAAATATATCAAGAGGAAAATCTAGGAAATCTATACCTATTTTAAAGCAGCATGAATTCTTAAAGGAAGCTACAATGGCTCATCTTCGTCCCTTAGTGTTTGAGAATAATATATTTGTGCCGAAAATCTGGCAAAATCATTAGTGTACTCCAAGACATCTAGCTCTTCTGATCCCGAGAGATATCTAACATGAATAGGTTAATCACTCGCTCTAGAGCAGAGCCATCAGTGGAAAATGAGAAATCACAAACATTCTCAACTAGAAAGAAAATTAGTCTCTTCAAGGATAAATGTGTAGCAATGATCTTGGAGGCTCTAGAAACGGGATAATCAGGCTCTATAAGAGTAAGAGTCAAGGATTCCAAGTTTTTTTATTATGTCTTTAATCTTTTTAAGTTGAAATTGTCATGGTGTGATGAGTAATAGTGCCAAATACTCCTATATTCATTCTTGTGTTCGGAAATACAATCTTCATTTCATTTTTCTGCTTGAATTTAAGGTGCCAGACATTTCAGCTCAGCTTGACATTTTTGGGGCCACAATGTCTTTGATTCTCATGTTATTCCAGTGTACGGTTTGTCTGGGGGTTTATTCATTACGTGAAATTCGACAATAGTCCAAGGTTTCATTGTTGGATCATCAAGCCAATGGTTAATACCTAAATTCAGTTGCAGCAAGTTCAAAGTTCATGTTGTAGCAATCTTTTGGCTCAAATATATCATCGGATTGAATAGCTATGTGGCATGATTATTTACTGCCGATTGTTTTAGGATTGTCGAACATTTTAGTATGTGATGATTTTAATGAGGTAGTTCATTTTCAGAGCGATCAAGTGATGATTATTTTCTTTCGATGGACCATTCCTGGAACTTCTTAAATGAAAGTGAGCTTCTAGATGTACCACTACATGGTCTTGATTATATTTTATCAAATAACAGTGCATTCTACCGAATTGATCGTGTCCTTGCATCATGCGTCATCTTAGATCCATGGACTTCCTTGTCCATTTTCACTTTAGATAGTACATTATCAAATCATTTTCCAATTATATTCAGCTGGCGGTTAGCCAAAAATTCAGGTCCGATGCCGTTTCGATCGTTAAATTATTGGTGGGATCACTCAAATTTTCTTCTATTTATTCAACTTATTTGGGATGATTTGAGCTAATCATGCATATAGAGATATCACTTTCAAGCTTGTTAAATTGAGTAAAGCAACAAAACCATGGCATGCTTCTAACTTTGGTAGGTTAGAAGACAGAATAAAGGGTTTGGAGAATGAAATTTTAAATTTGACTTCAAGTAACGCAACTGTCCCTTTGGATTCTGCTACATCCTCGGCTCTTCAATTTTCATGGAATAATCTTTTTCAACTTCATCGGAATTTAGAGAAACTAAGGCATCTACAATCTCGGGTTTCATGGACCTTGATGGGGGATCATAACACGTCCTTTTTCCGTCGTACAGCATCTTCACGTTTCAGGAATAATCAAATATAACAACTTGAGATTGATGGGGCCCTAGTATATGATAAGGTACAAATAACGACAGCCATTCGGGGATTTCATGAACATCTCTTTTCGGCTCCAAAATTTGTTCCCTTTTCTCTTCGCCACTTGAATTTTAATAGGATCGACAAAATTCAATTCTCAGCTTATCGCTCCCTTTTCGAAAGAGGAAATTTAGTCATCAATAAAATCTTACGGGTAAAATAAGGCACCTGGACCCGATGGCTACAACTTTTCTTCTTCTATTGGAGATTTTGGTCAAACATCAAACATGAGATTATGCAAATTCTCAGTCGCTTTCACTCTACGTTTCATTTATTAGCTTCGATAAAGAATTAATTTACAGTTCTAATACTAAAAATTCCACGCTCTTCAAGACTCAACAATTTTAGACTAATCGCATTGACTCACGGGATTTACAAGATAATGGAAAAGATTTTATGTATTCGATTGTAGCCTTTACTCTCTAGTTTGATCTCAGGAAAATCAATTTGCATTTGTGAAGGGGAGAAGTATTAATGAGTGCTCATTTCTAGCTTTCGAGGTAATACATTTTGTTCATTTACGATAAAGATCTTGTCTGGTTTTGAAATTGGATTTTCACAAGGCTTTTGATAGTGTTTCTTAGAATTATATTGACATGGTGCTTCGTTGAATGAGTTTTGATAACAAATGAGTGCCTTGGTTTGCTAATTGTTGAAAAGGCTTTACCACTTCTAAACTAGTAAATGGTTCTCCATTGCAATCAATCTGTTTACATAAAGGAGTAAAACAAGGTAACCCTCTTGGTCTTAAACAACTTTTAGATGCGAGTATTCGGGAAAGGTTACTGCCTGGATTTCGCTTAGACGAATCTTTATCGAATGTTTCTCTACTTTAATTCGCCGATGACACCTTGTGCTTCTTTCCGGCAGATGAGAGATTAATTCCAGCATTTATTAGAGTTCTAAAATATATTGAACTAATCTCAGTGTTGCATATTAACTTTAACAAGAGCTTGGTTTTAGGTGTTAATGTTCCTGAAACACTATAGCATTCATAACCCGTAACACTTGGTTGTCGTATTAAAAAAATTTTGATGCATTATCTTGGTTCACTACCATAAAGCGGCTGTCTACCTCTAGTTAGGACCCTCTTACCTCTAAATTTTAGTTTCTCTTGGCTAATTGGAAGGGGAGATGTCTTTCTCACACTAGGAGGGTTGTCTTAATTAAATTGATTCTAGCTTCACTTCCTAATTATTTGATGTCAATCCATAAGTTTCCAAATTGTGAGGATGAAAAGCTAACGAGAATAATGAGGAATTTTTTTATGGAGGGGGATTCAAATATGGGTGGCATTAGTAAAATCAGTTGGGCAACTATCAATTTAAAGTTGAAAAAATGTGGATTATATATTAAGGATTTCAAGCTAGTAAATTGTAGCTTACATCTGAAATGGTTATGGAGGCTTCGATACTTGGAGGACGGGTCTTTATGGGTTGAGTATTGTGCAAAACGTAATAGATTCTCTTCATTTTCGATGTAGCTTCTGCAGATTATAATTCACTCTTGCCCATATGGAAAAATAGTCTCAGTTTGTTGTCGTAATGAAATGTTGTGGAAGAATTTCACTTTGAATATCCGGGGTAGATAGGTAATGGAAACGCAGCTTCATTTTGGGATGATAACTAGATTTCAAGAATACCTCTCAAACACATATTTCCCGACCTATACTTACTTTGCGATCGCAAAAATTGTTCGGTTTCTCAAGGTTGTTTTATTTGTTTGGTTCAAATGGATTAGTGAGACCAGTTTGGAAAAGTAGGCTGCGGGTTTTCTCAGTTGAAAGATGTAAACAATTGTGTAACTAGATCTATGACACATGTGCAAACTTATTTCAAGGGAAACAACTGGTTTTGGCCGAAAGTTACTTTCTCACCAGGGATTTATAAATTCCTTTGGGATATCGAGCCTAACAAAGCTTTTTCGGCTTCATCCTTATGTTATGGCTTTTACCAATCTGCAAATTGGATAGGCTAGAAATAAATTAAATGTTGATATGGCGTGCTTACCTCCCTCTGAAAGTGAAATTTTTTTGTTGGCTAGTTTTTCATGCCAGGCTTTCGACCAAGTCATTTCTTTATCAAAGAGGTTGCCAAGAAGTTCAATATGATAAATGCTATTTCTGCCAAGGATCCTAGATAATGGAGCATGTTCTAATGTTTTGTCCTAAAATTCTAATCGTTTGGTGTAGCATTTTCAGATTGTCTAGTATTAATTCTGTAATGCCCTCTTTGTTAGGTCCCGAATAATTAATTCGGTAACTGGGTGATATGTGTTAACTAAAATAGATTCGCAACAACAATAGTAAAACAAGTAAAGCAATAAAGAAATCACGGAGATTTAAGTAGAAACCCTTAAAAGGAAAAAACCACTAGGCACCGATAACTCCACTAATAAATAATAAGAATATAAAATATAAGCTCTCTCAAGTATACCCAAACTCGAAGTATAATTTTAGAACAGTTGGAAACACCACAATTTTACTCACAAGGTAAAATCACTCAACTCCCCCTCTTTAATTACTCTCTTGTGGTAATAAATTACTCTACTAGAAGAAACTCTCAAAAATACTCTTTTATAGGAAGCTCTCTATAAAGAAACTTGAATGTTTGCTTGAATGATTTTGGATTTGGAGGAATGCCTTTTTATAGGAAAATTTCTAACACCATTTCAACTTGGTAATTAATACCAGCTACTAATAACCAACTTCCCATTTCCACAACTTCTAACCAAACAACTACCATATTAAATAGTTACCTATTTGGTTGAAATTAATTAGCTTCCAATTTGATTATGAGTTTGGATTCAACACTCTTCTCTATATGGCTTTTACGAAATCACGTGCTCATTCTTTAAAAGTGGGTTATTTGGTGTATTCGCATCTTCTATTTAGTTTTTTGTTACATGGTCTCTTTGGACTAGTCATAACAAATCTATCTTTGGTGATCAAGTTCAAGCTTCTAACCTTTTATTTCTAACTTGCATTTATGTTGGTTTTATTTCACTTGTCTTAAGAGTCGTATTAGCTTCATGTTTTCATATACTCAGGTTAATCCAAACTTATTGTTATCTAGGAGCTGATCTGTGTTGTTTGGAGCACCTGATGTCTTCATCCAGCAATGTTGGAGCAAGAATTTCCATCTTCAATGCTTTGTTGGAATCTGGGAAAAATGCATGAAGAGTCTTGTCTTGTTTTGAAGGTGCTACCAATGCAAGTTTATTGATGCAACAAGACTCTAAGGTGAAATTTGTCGATGGTAACCTTGCCAAACTGCTCATTAGTTCAGGTCTTTTATGTATGTCTGCTTGTAATTGCTTATTTGCTTGGTAGGTTTTTAGTCATGTTATTTAATCTTGCTAAGTTATTTAGCTAGGTGGCGGCTCTTATTAGGCAGGATTTTGTTTCTTCGTTGTGAACTCATTGTAAGTATAAAAAAATGTGCCTTAGAGGGGGTTTTGATGGGTCATGTGGTCTCGAGGAAACCTGAGTTCGTGTAATGGACGAAACTTCCGTAATCACCTCCGTTTTTATTTTCCCTCTTCTAGGGCTATTTCATTGAAAAAAATGGTAATAAAATTATGTATATTACTTTTGTGGCAAAAGTATATATCTTATGGTTTATAGTCGTCAATACTTTGATATAGTTTTGGAAGCAGAAATATTTTGTCGTTGAATAACACTCTTGGAGTCAAAATGATGGGTTATATTGTTGACATTCTTCCCATGTGGATTATATGGGATTCCTCATTTTAAACCACTATCCAGGCATGGCACTAGGCTTAGCCCACTAAAGTTTGTTCAAAGGGTCTAAGATAGAGTGAATCTTAAGCTACGGTTTGGTTTCAACAATTAGCTTAGGCTTTTAAGTCATTGTTCCTTAACACTCTGATGATACACAACTATCAAACGCTAACGTGTTGCGACGCTTCCAAATCTTTCAAGCTATCATCTACAAAGTAGATTCGAATCTATGATCTTTGAAGAAAAGGGGACATTGAAAAAAAAATTTGTAAGTTTACGAGGGAAAGTTATCATTAACCCAAAACAAGTAATAAGCGAAACTCATATCGAATAAGTCTCTTTATTGCGTAACATAACATGGTCAGTCCTGAGCCTCCAACTCCCCACAACTAATACATACAGTTATATTACTACTAGGCGATGAAACAAAAGAAAACCTTTTATGATAAAATGTAGCTATATTACTACCACTACAAGAAAAATTGCATTCTACAACGGAATGCTTGTAAGAGAAAATATTCTCTTGCAATTTTTTCAACTTGCAACGGATTTTGCAGGGGAAAAGACTTTCTATTGTAGATTATTATAATTAAAGTATTAAATATATTTGCAGCGGAAATTGCAAGTCTATTGTGATTCTGTTGCAACAAAATAAGCGGGAAATTTTAGAGGGAAACTTTGCAACGGAATCTGCAAAGGTTGTTTATATTCCGTTGCAATGTATTTCAAAGGCAATTGAAGAAAAAAGTTGCAACCACTGATCCGTTGCAGTGCTTATTAATAATTAAAAAAATAAAAATAAAATGAAAAATTATAAAAGTAAAATGGTAAACCTAAATCTCATTTCACTTTCTTCTCATTTCTCTCAACAATGTAACCTCTGCTTAACAATGGCCGCCATTTTACCCTAGGGCTCGTCGGAATGACTGCAACTTTGAGCAGCCTCCGCTTTACACGGGTTATCCAGAATGATTGCAGCTCTCTTTTAACCACGTCTCATTAACTCCGATACATTATCTTCTCCTCAAATCAATTGAGCAAAAACTCTAAACTCACAAATCTAAGGTAAATCTGACGAACCTTTTTCTTCCTATGTTTATCTCCTAACTATATTAGTAAGTACACTACCGATTTGAAAATTTTCTTCGTGTATTCAAAGTTGTGAATTGAATTTAGGGTTTCTATTATTTTAGTCATTTGTTTATATTCTTCGGTGGTAATTGAAATTTGTTTTGGGGAATATTATTTGTGTTTAAAATAGACAAAAATGGATTAAATTTAGTGTTTCTCTTATTTTAGCCATTTGTTTATGGGAACTATGTTCTTGAGAACTTTTAATTACATAGAAGTTACAGAGCAAATGCAGTAGGAATCCGCTAGATTATATTTCTTTTTGTATGGATTAACATGTCACAATGGGCTTTATACATCGTAAGATCATTGATTGCTTAAAATTCTTGAAAATTAAATTTAATTTAGCCATGAGTTAGGAGATCACGTCTTAGAATTTGATTGTGTCAATAGTTTCTACTGTGAGCCAGGGGTACTTCCATTCATTACAATAATCACAACTACAATCTTAAGTTGTGTCTAAAATATGTTTTCCACTTAGTTACTTTCATCTTACCTTAAATTTGACTTTGTTTGTTTGCTTGTTAGAATCAAATTGAACTAATATTAAAAAACTTTCAACCTTGTCATCTTACCTTATTTCTGGTTTTGTTTGTTCGGCTTTATTTTTGCTTCTGGTTACCAGAGTTTATGGACAATGTCTAAACCTTATAATTCTGATATGAATACTCTGTGGAAGACTTTGTAAGTTTATGAACAATTTTTTGTTAATCTTTTTTATTTGAAGTATTCCAGTGTTTTTCTTCTTATTGATGTGTTTTTGTTTTCCTGCTTGATTCCGCAATCTTCAATGGATCCTTTTGATGTCGGTTTATGCTTTTCATGTGCCTTGTTCTTCATTATCTTTTGTTGTATTATAAAAGTTACATTTTCTTCTTATTTATTGACTCGATATGTTCTTCTGAATTTGTCAGTGTGCATGTGTTTCTGCAATTACTAGCTTGGATCCTAAAACTCTTTTGAGCTCATGTGTATTGTGAGAAATTTGTATTCCAAAGTCTTCCTTTTGCTAATTCCGGTTTAAGGATTTTGCTTTTGATTCCATCTTGATTTTGTGCATGCTTTAGAACTTTTCTATGTTACAGTACACAATAATTTTAGCACCTTGCTTTGGTTTTTGGATAATATCTTATTTTTTTGTATGTAAGTTTAAAATTTGGTGTTCATGTGTTATGTGTGAGTTTGTTCGTTTAATACTTACTGAACTTATGCATTTGACTGTTATTGTGGTTAAATATGTTGTCTGAAGATCCTACTCCACCACAAGCTCAAAAACAAAAACAAGTAGGAGAGCACGAACTTGTGCCTAAAGCTTGGATTAGAGGTATTAATTTCATTTAAACTAATTTCTTGAAAATGTAAATGGTTGGGGAACTAAGTATATAGTCTAATTTCAACCTGATTGTTTCTCTTATGCAAATTTAAATCTACAAGGTTTTACTTTATTCAACCATTCAATGAGAATTTAAAATTACATTATTTAATTTTTTTAGTATCAATTTCTTGAAAATGTTAATGGTTGGGTAATTGAGTACATATCTTGTTATATATCTTCATTTTTTTTCAGAACAAGTATCTTAGAATCACCACCATCGCCACCACCTAACCAAGAGCCAAGTAACTCGAAACCACCACAATCGCCACCACCTCTGCCACCTCCATTGAGGCCACAGCCTAAGGTGCTTCCGATTACAAAACACGGGATTCTTTCTCGTGTTATAAATTTATTTTGCTTAGCTTCTGTTTTTATCTACAATTTATTGATATCTTTTATAAAGATAATAGTTATAGGTCGATTATCTTTTCTCTACTAATTTACTAATATATTATATGTACTGATTAACATATGATCGGCATGATTAAGCTATGTTTGTTAAAAATATTTGACTATTCCTATTATCTTACGTTGGTGATCCAAAATGAGTATTATCGTGATATTGTTTTCCTTTCTTTGGGGTTTCAGATGCTTCAAGGTGAGTGTATAACTGTATAAATTCTTATAAGTTTCATGTCTAATCATCCATCTTGTCATATTGATAGTTAAGTATTTAGTGGTACCATTGATTTCTTCTAAAACAATGTTACTAGTTGCATGTGAAAATTACAGGTTGGATGAGAATCAGCCATTAGAGAGAAAGTAGATTTGGGAATCTATTCATACACGAGGTATTTTAACAACCCTTTTCTTCTTCTTCTTGTTAGTTACTACTAAATTATAAGATTATGACGATTTAATATAATTCAATCGCTTGCTTGGTTAATTGTTATTTGTATTGATAATTAGAAGCTTAAAAAAATTAAGCTCTCTGTTTTGAAAATCCATTATCTATTATTTGCTTTTCTTTATGTTTCTACATTTATTGATGAAGCCACTAGTTCCTTGGACGCAGAAATTGATTACCTTTTCCATTCTAATGGTCTTAATGACAAACTAACTAATTTGTAAAATGTAAGATGTGGGATGACATGAATTCACTTATGAACGGTAGAATACTTTTACTGAGATAACACACATGATTTCAGTTGTTAAATCATAAATAGAGTGATTCTAATATCATATATTGATCAAATGCTTTAATTTCTTTGTTTACAGATTGCAGATCGGTAAAGAGGATGATATCATTTTTCATGTAATTGTGAGTCAGATTTTTCAATAATTGACTATGTTAAAGTGTTTCGCCATTTTCATACTTTGCTCTTTGTTTCTAAGTTTTTGGCATTACACTTGTATTTTGGAGAACTAATATCGGATCTTTGGAGAATATTGAATTGTTTATTTGTTTTAAGCTAATTTATTTTTAATAGCTCCTTTCAATCCAAATAATATACTAGTTTACTATATTATTTTCATTTAAACATTCTGCAAGTGATTATGCATTTGCAGATCTGCAAGAAGCAATTTTGCAAGGGAATGTGTACTTGCAAATTTGCAAACGAAAATTGCAAGTGAAATCTACTTGCAAATCTACAACGAGATTTGCAGCGGAAAATTATTTCTGTTGCAGATTTGCAACGGAATAGTAAACCGTTGAAAGCAATCAGCAAGAAGGTATATTGTAACGGAATTCGTTCCATTGCAAAACAGCATTTGCAACTGAAAATCCGTTGCAGATCACTGATTTTCTTGTAGTGTCATGCAACAATTATTAGCAATATATTTCTTCATGAAAGACTATGTTGCTCATTGTATAAATGATCAGCCTTACTGGCCTTTAAAGTTTTCCATAAAGTGAATGCCTTATTCACATGGTATTGAAGCTTTATGTGCAATGTAAAGTCATCTGCGAATATTTACTTCATTTTTATATACCATTTGTTCCACGCTTAGAAAAAATCCAATCTAGAAAAAAATTAATATTAAAGTTACGCTTTAAGTAAGACCAAACATACCAGATTAATCATTCTTATGAACAACAAATAACTTCCTCAAGATAAAATTAATGTTCGTGGCTTATCGTGAATAGTTCCTGCATATTTGTTTTATGAGTATCAGATTTATGTATCCTCTTACGGTCGAAACTAACAATTTTATGGACCCCATACAAAATTGTATTTGAAATAATACATTGAGCCATTTGATAAAATTTAGACTTTTTTTTCAATTTATAATTTATCCAATTTAGTACTTATTAATCTTCGATACTAAAATAGTAAATTTCAGTTGAAAAGAGCATATCCTAATTAGGATTTGATAAACAAAAATACATTGAGTAGTAACAAATTCAAATGATAATTAATTATTAGTTATATATGAAGAAAATGCAACTAAACAACTAATTGAGTTGTAAAAAAAATTAAAATTTAATTTTTGTTTGGTAGCATGATTTTTGCATAAGACGGTATTGTATAAATTAAAATCACTTGTTTAATTGGTTGCATAGTTTCTTACATAATATGATTTTTAATGGCCAATAACCATAAAAATAAATTATAACCACCAATCCGGTTATTCTACATAATATTATATTATAGTCCAATATACAAAAGAAGAAAAGGTTTTGTCAAACAAAGGAGTATTTTATACTAGAAAGAAGCTAAAAACTAAATAAAAAATAATTTTGGCTTAATACATATACACCCCTGAACTTGTCCAAAAAGGACCGTTACCACCCTGAATTTTGAAATATGATAGGTAGCCCCCTGTACTTGTCTAAAACCCTTTTCCTGACCTAGCTTGCTACGTAAATGACCATCAAAATACATGCGCGTAAGGTATGTTGGTGTAATAGAAAATAAATACAAAAAATCCACAAAATTCGTATTTTTACAATTCAAAATCTTTAATATATGTTCTTCATTTTCTTCAAAACTTCATCTCTATTCTAAATTTTTCTTCAATTAATCATAATATTATATCGATTCTTGACCTGTCATGTTCATCTTCTTGTTCTTGAAGCCGATATTTTTACGAGAGGGAAAAATGACACGTTTTAGACAAATATAGGGGGTTATCTGTCACATTTGAAAGTTCAGGGTGTTAACAGCCCTTTTTAAACAAGTTCAGGGGATGTCGATGCATTAAGCCAATAATTTTTATCTTTTTCACATCAAAGAAGTTTGAATCCCTTTTATCTATGTGTTCTAGGCGGTCTCACCGAATACCTACCCTCGAGCTGTAACGGTGTCTCTCCCCTAAATAAACAATAAACTCAGCATACATTCCGAGCTGAGCAGTAGTTTATAAAAAATCATATACCTATGAGCATAATTAGTTAATTGGGGGCAATGATAAAACAAAAAGGAATAGAAAACAAAAGAAACAATTAAATCCGTAGTATCTGATATGAGATCATTACTTGAAAAGAAAAATAGAATGACAAAATGAATAACCGTATTCTGGTCTTCAACGTCACCCCAAAGCTTCAAACTTGTAATCCACTTCTTTATTCACATTTCTTAATTTCTTGCAAACATTCATTTACGTAAAGTTACTTACTCACATGCTTTATATGAAAAGCAAATTGCAATGAAATTAATATATGAGTTATGATTGGATCTTACTTATATATATCATATTAAGTTTTTGTGTTAAATGATTTCATGAAATGGTATCAGAACTTCTTAGAACTAAATGTCGAGGGTTCGAATCCTAACAGCTCTATTTGTTGAATTAAGTTTGAACAAATATTAAAGTTGACATGCGTTGTACCCGCTTCAAACTCAGAGAGAATTCACGTACGGGGAACTACGGTCTTACTATCAGTTTAAACTTTCAGATTAAATGAAAGTCTCTCCCTCATATACTCAATCTGCGTTGCCAACCAAACTAACACTTTTGTATGTAATAATAATTTTTAGATTATGTGTCTTGTACATTAACGAAAATTAAGGTTCCTAATCAAAATAGCTATATATAAAGAATAACAACCCAACAACTTCCTCTAGCCTACACAAACCAATTAATTATGGATCCTGAAAATAATTGCATGATCACCATTGAATCTTCAATCCAACACCTGATTAAAAACTGGAACAGAAGACAAAAATGGAAGCTCTTCTTCAACTCGGAAGAACAACAAGAAGCCATCAATAAAGCACCCTGGAGGATCAGCCTATCCAAGTTCCTCGAATCAACTCCGATCCGAGCAACCGCAATTGTTCTAGTAGTAATAGACCTAATCCTAACTGTTCTCGAACTATCTTCTTCATTGCTATCATGCACCTCGAAAGACAACAGCAACTACAACTACAAGACGGACCAAGTTTGGTGGCACTGGGCAGGGATTGGGATATTAGGGCTGCTTTGTTTGAAGGCAATAGCCGAGGCAATTGGGCTAGGCAGCGATTTCTTTCGAAGGCCGGGTTACATTGTGGATGGTGCTGTAGTAATCGGGGCGTTGTTTTTGGAAGCGTTTTTGGAGAAGAAAGGAGGAGGCTTGCTTGTTGTGGTGAGCTTGTGGAGAGTTGTTAGGGTGATTGAAAGTGCTTTTGAGTTGAGTGATGAAGCCATTGAAGCTCAGATTCAAGATATTGTATGCCAGTTTGAGTTGCTTAGACAAGAAAATGTTAGGCTTTTGGATCAGCTTGCCCAAAAGGATGTTTTCATTCATAACTTGGAGCAAATTATTCAAGACCTGCAATCTTCTTCGTCTTCTAATCGATTTTAAGAGATTATATGTATTTTACAAGAAATAAATGTAGTTGTAAAAAAATAACTTACCATTTTGTACATGATGTCTTCCATTTTTACCATTTGGATATGTTATTAATTGGGTATAAATTAATCAAAATACTCTATTATCAATTTAGTTTCAGAAAACATTTTTTATTTTTACTTTTATTTTTCTTTTTATTTTCCAATTTTCAGTTTTTCAAATAGAAATTCGAAAATTGATAACATGTTTAATTTATTTAGATTTCTCTTCTTTTTTTTTTATTTTAATTTTAACTTATCATTGTTGTAATTACATTAAAACTTATGTAATGATTATATCATAAATAATTAAAAGAAAGTATAATACTATAAAATATTATAAACTAAATAAAAAATTTATATAAAAGTAGTTAACAAAATATTATATAATAATATAAATTTAAACTGTAATACTAAGAGCTCGTTTGTTTCCTGGAAAATATTATGCAGGAAAATATTTTCCAAATTTTCCTGTATTTGTTTGATTTGGAAAATAAATTTAAGGAATATATTGTACAAGTGAACATAAAAATATAGTGTAAATAATGGAAAATGTTTTTAAAAAAAAAAGATGGGAAAACATTTTCCCTTACTTTTCTACTTCATCTCCTCCACTATTATCATCTTCACTTCTTCCACCCACACCAACATATCTATCACTATCTCCATCCCGACCACCACCACCTCCTCCACCCGGACACCACCACTTCCTTCACTACCATTTCTTCCACCCACGCCAACACATTCATCACTTCCTCCACCATATTACCTCTTTCATTCATCGCCGCCACCACCACCACCATCACCACCACTCTCTCCACCATCACTCATACCAACACATCCACTTCTTCCTCAAACACCGCTACCATCACCACCACCCCACCACCACCACTTCCTCTACCTATATTACCACCGCTTCCTCCACCCCTCCATCATCAATACCTCCACTGTCACCACCAAATTCATCTCCTCCATCTACATATATTTTTATATAAAAATGTAATTCATACTTAATATAATTTAATTTTTATATAATAATTATTATGCTATATTTCGCATATTTTAAATTTGTGAAATATTAATTTGTGGTTAGAAAATATTTTTCAGAATTGTAACCAAACATCAGAAAATATTTTACAGTGGTGTAGCCAAACATAGGAAAATATTTTATTTTCCTGTATAATATTTTCCATTACACAACATTTTCCCTTACACAATAATTTCCTGCAAACAAACGGGGTCTTATATTAATTAAAAAGATTACCTTAGTAAAAATCACACTATATGTGACAACTATTTAACTGTGACAAAAAGCCTATAATTTGTTACAATAATATTTTTATTATCACAAAAATTGGTTTTTTTAAATTTTTTAACAATATCATCATAAATAACATATGTTTTGTGACAATTTTTTCTACATGTAACCAATTTTTTTCTATGACAACTTATGTTGTAACTAAAATTTAGAATGTTACAATAAACTTTTTATTGTCACAAAAAACTATTTGTGTGCCTACATAAAACTGTTACAAATAATTCATTTGTTTTGTGACAATATATTTTACTTGAAATAAATGTTTTTATGACATTTTTTTTACTTGTAACTAATCTTGTTAGTTACAACTAAAGATGTAACCTAAAATCTAGAATGTGTTACCATAAACTTTTTATCATGACAAAATTTATTTATGTGACCGTATAACAATCTTGTTACAAATAATTCAGTTATTTTACTCGAAACATATGTATTCACGGTAATTTGTAGATTTTCTTAGTTAGTATTTTCACTAACTTCTCATTTTCCCTTTTTTTTCTCTTGTTATTTTACATGATCCTATATTACAGTTTCCCTTCATTTAGCTTTATGTTTTTTCCCTATTTTTACTTTCTTTTTTTACTGAAAGAAGACGTCAATACCAATAAATAAGAGACAAGATGCATCTCTAACAAAGAAAGGCATGAAGATCACACCCATCTACTTGTCGAAAGAACCAACTACTCTATTTAACATATGTATAGCATGATTCACAGACCTGCTAACAAAAACAATCCGAACAAAAACAAAATGGCTAATAAGAGATCTACATTTTGAAAAGATTAAACCTATTTAATTTTTTCAATTTTAAACTAGCTATTATTCCCTTTATTTACTTTCAAACTCTTATTTGATTTTTTTTATTTCTTATTTAGTTCCTTGTTTTTTTCCTAATTAGTATTTATATCACTTTTATTCAATTTCCTCCTTTTATTTTCGCTATGTATTTTCCCCCTGTTTTAGATGGATCTCATTAATCACATTCATTCTAATTTAATAAAGTTGAAGGTTTTTATATTAAATATTTTGTTTACTTAGCATTATGAAATGAGTTTAGTCTATTTGATTATAAAATGTAACTTCAGATATCTTTGACTGTGTGATTCGTTAATATATGCCAAAAAAAATTTGTAAAAGATTGATAATTTAAATTCACATTCAAAAAGAACAAAAATAAATTACCAAAATAGTAACTTCAAACGAACATTTGAAACAAAGCAAGTAATTTCCTATTTGGTATCATGATTCTTATTTACTTGATCTTTTCCTAATTAGTATTTTTAATCATTCAAATTTTTTCACGTTTTATTTTCTTTTCCTTTATCACACACCTTTTCCTATATTTTAATTTCCTTTTATTTAGCTTAATATTTCCCAATTTCTTTAAATTAGCTTCTTACTTTTCCGCATCTTTCCATTTAGTTTTTATTTTAAAAAGTTCCATTTGGTTCTCTCTTCCTATTTTTCCTCTTTTCTTTCCTCTTCTTTTTACACTTCACACAGTTCCCATTTAGCTTTACATTTTTCATGGTAACTATAAATTTCATTTGGTTTTAATTATTCAAATCAATTATGTAAAAGTTGGAACTAGATTGCTCCTTTCAACATCATTGTAAGGCGATTGTCAATATCATAGGGAGGTAATTTATATTCACTTTTATGTTTGCTTTCTAGTATATATAGGTCTTCATTCTCATTCTCAAGTTGTTTTTATTGTATTGGCGTTCTTGTAGTTCGGATTATACTTCATTACTTATCAGAAACTTGTTTGTATGAATTAATTTTCAGGATAAAAAAGGTCGAGGGTAGAAAGATGTAATGTTTGGGACGAGCTTAGGTAAAGATTTTTAAGCATCCTTTGATGATTGCTAGATAACACTAACTTTTGACTCTGAAACTATTATAAACTTATTGCATTAATTCACTGATTGAATTTCGTCGATTTTATTTGAATTTCTCTTTTATTGCTAGTGCTTCTTAGGTGGTTGACATTGTCGAAGCATTCCAAGAAACATTAGGATGTGACTTTCACACAAATAGTATACCATGCGTGCATAGGAAGAAATGATTCTATACAAGGTATTATTGTAAATTCAACAGATTTCTCTAATACATTCTATTAGTGTTAAATAGCTTTATTTTTGAAAAATCGCATGATTATAATCATATGAATTGAAATTCATACTTAACCATGAAATGCTCAATTTTATTATCTTTCTTCTATTCATTGTTGTGTTTGAGAATTTTATTGAATGATCCAATAGATTTGAGTTCACTTCAATCGAAATTGTGTAGTAAATAGTTGTTACAAATATTTATTTGGAGCAAGTTAACATTGTAACCATGGCTGGATGGTGACAAGAAAAAAATGTCACCAACTATATATATGTGACGGTAAAAAATAGTCACAAATAATTTTTTGTGATGATTAATTTAAGTTGTCATGTGATTTTAGTGATGAAATGCCACATACAAAAATAGGTTTTAATTTTCAATTCAAATTTTGTGCAGTAAATTAAACTTAAACGACAAAAAGCCAGTATAGGTTCTATTTAGAAAAAATTTTAATTAATTTTCAAACTTCAGCTTTAATTAACATTATTTGGAAGATAATTTTTTTTTATGAGTATTTTTGAAGGGATCAATCATCAAACCTAGACCTTTATCTAGGTTTCGAAGTTACCCGTATATGAGTGAATTAGTCTTATGTAAGTCTCTGATCAATTGGTTTTTATCCAATCGACATGGATATGTAAGGTTGGATGTTTAGATGACCATATTCTTTGAGTAGCATACCATGTCCAATTTTTCCTTAAGATGTCGTAAAAGCAAGATGAGAAGGAGTTTGTTTTGAGAGGGAGACAGTGAAGTTTTGCAGAGTTTCGAGATAGCAAGATCGTTTGATGGCTTTGATACTTCACCGAGTTATTTTGCTGCAACTTATAACTACTTTTAAACCATGTTCTCTTCGACTACAATTCAATTAATTTAAGTTCAGTTAAGTTAAGTTCAGCTATGTGTGGTTATGAATTTACACTGTAATAAATTCAGTCCGGTTCAGTTAAGTTTAATTCAGTTCAGATTTCAGAAGTTGAAGAGAACAGGACCTTATTGGATTTGAATTTGTAGTCGTTGATCTTGTTCGGTAGTGATGAAATCAGAATCGTTGTCTCTGAATAGCTGGAAATCTTCTAGTCATGGGACTGAGTTTTTTCATTTAAAAATGATAAAGGTGCTTGTACCAACTCTATTTTTTAAATCAAGTTTACAGGTGGCACGCTTTCAAGTGACAAACCCAAACGTAAACTTTGTCTCTTTTGAATCAACATCAATTGTGTGAATTGTTATCTCCCTTTTTGGATATGACGGAGATCCTATCTTTTTAGTTAGGAGACAGTAAGATCATCTTTTAGGAAAGGTATCTCATGTGAATGATTTGAATTAAGGTGAAGTTTTTTCAACTTCTGAAACTTGAATTGAACTGGATTTAACTGAATTGAATTTAACTGAACTTAATAGACTTGAACTGAACTTAAATGAACTTAATGAACTTGAACTTAATAATAATACACTAATTATTAAAATAATAGTAAAGACCAATAAATACAAAAAAAATAAATAAAAAATATTAATCATTACAAATAGTATTATTAATAACTACTTATGTAAACTATTTTTAATACCATTAATAATAATAAAAAATTGTTATAATATGTAAAATTATTTAATTAAAATTTTGTAATTCAAATAATAATTATTGTTACAATTACACGTGAACTAATAATAATTATTATAATATACTGTAGTTTGGATTTAAATTATCACTTATTATTGGACAACAAAAACATAAAATTTTTAACTAATAAATATTTTCATTTTATTATCTCATATCACATTTTTTAATTATAATAAATAAAAATATTATTATATTATAATTACATTAATAATACTATTATATAAATAACGCTAGTAATTATTACCATTTAAAAATTATTCTTGCTACATTTATAATCAATGTTAACTATTTTGTATAATAATTATTTTTTTATATTAATATTTTTTTCATTGTTCTTCTTATTATTATTATTACTATTAATTTTTATTAAAGTATTAATAAGAATAATCATTATTAAAATTAAAATTTATGGACATGAACTGAACTTAATAAACCTTAACCGAATTTAACTTAATTGAACTTAATGAACCTGAACTTAATTGAATCCTAAGAGCATGTCCAACCATTTTCTCATTTTCGATTCCACAAACCCCAATATTCATGATCTATAGTTTTTTTTTCTTCAACCATCTTTTCCAATTTTCATTCCCCAAATCAAATTCATTTTAAAAAATAATATTTTATAATTAAACTAACAAATCAATAACTAAAACAATAAAAAAAATTAATTTATTCAATTCCTCGAAAGTAGAATAGATAATTTCCCAAATTTGAAATCTATCATTTTGAGGATATATTCTTATGGAGAATAATTGGTATTGACCATCTTTTATTTTAAAGAATTCTCCAAAATGGAAAATCATTAAACTTGCTCTAAATAATAGTTACTCAGAGGATACTTCCCTCTGAAACCAGTTTTCCAAGCTCTAAGTTATGGAGCTTCTAAGTGAGCACTTAGAGTTTAATGCTTACATGTTTCCACACGACAATTTTATGCTCTGACTCTCGTTGTATGCCTTTGGCCAACTTTGGACCCTGGTGACGTTTGCTTTATATTATGAACCCCAACTTGCCTCTAGATACTGTGACTGCATCTAAGTGATGATTATCTTCTCCGCAAAATCATTACTTTAATGTGAAATTTGTTGGCAATTGAAGATCAAATTAACCACCTAAGTTCAAATGATTTCCTATTTTAAAGAATTCTCTAAATATAACCACTTAAGTTCAAATTAGCCCGCAAAAACATTACTTTAATTTGAAATTTGTTGATGAATAGCCTCACTAATTGCTCAAATTTTGAAAAAATTATGTGGCTACAATAATTTTAGAAAATTTGTCCATTGGACAAGAGTTATTATGGAGGTGAGGCGGTCATATTGTTTTTCAAATATAAAAATTGTGCTTTGGTTTAGCTATTAAGGCCGTATTCTCTTCAACTTCTGAAACCTGAACTGAACTGAACTTAACTGAATTTAACTGAACTTAATTAAACTGAACTTAATGAGTCTGAACTGAACTTAACTTAACTGAACTTAACTTAACTGAACTGAACTGAACTTAATCAACTTGAACTTAATTGAATTTAATAATAAATATATTAATTATTAAAATAATAGTAAAACCAATTAAATATAAAAATAAATAAATTATTAATAATCATTACAAATAATATTATTAATAACTATCTATGTAAAATAATTAATAAAACAATTTTAATACCATTAATAATAAAAAAATTTATAATACATAAATTCATTTAATTCAAATTTTGTTATTCAAATAATAATTATTGTTACAATTACATGTGAGCTAATAATAATAATTATAATATATTGTAATTTGGATTCAAATTATCACTTATTATTATATTACAAAAACGTAATAGTTGTTTTAATTCATAAATATTTTTATTTTATTATTTCATATCACATTTTCTAATTAATTAATACTATGATTATAAATAAAAATATTATTATATTATCAGTGGCGAATCCAAGAATTTTTACTATGGTGTCCACATCCAAACATCAAATGTTTTAAAATTTAAAGTAATTTATAAATTCATGAAAAAATTTGAGAAATAATAATGGTGAATATTTTTTAGTGAACAATAAAATTGTAAAAGAAATATTAGAGTTAAATTTATAAAAATATAAAGACATTTAGTAAAAAAAAATGTATTGTTCTAAAATAAACGTGTGATTTTAATATTAATATGGGATCCAACATTAATTTTTTATGGGGTCCAAACACAATTTACTAGTAAATTTATACTACTTTTTAAAAAAAAGTGGGGCCCCACATGTTAACATGTGGCTTCGCCACTGTATATTATAGTTACATTAATACTGTTATTATATCTATAAAACTAGTTTTTATCAGTATTTAAAAATTATTTTTTCTATATTTATAATCAATATTAACTACATTAAATAATAATTATTTTTTTATATTAAAATTTTTATCTTTGCTCTTCTTTTTATTATTATTACTATTAATTTTTATTAAAGATTAATTAGAATAATCATTATTAAAATTAAAATTTATGGACCTGAACTGAACTTAATAGACCTGAACTGAACTTAACTTAACTTAACTGAACTTAATGGACCTGAACTGAACTTAACTTAACTTAACTGAACTGAACTTAACTGAACTTAACTTAACCAAATTGAAGGTGAAGAGAACAGAGCCTAAGTATGATTAAATCTATTAATGATCAATTTTTTTATGTCTAGTACCAAATGTTTAAAATTATTGTTGGATGTCAAAAAATCAAACGTAGTTATTGTAGAATTCGTTAAATACCATATTATATCATGAAAAGCTTATAAGAAACTCTTAGAATTTGAGAAAACAATCTTAAATTGATTTTTAATGTATGAGAAAATAAAAGAAAAATTACAATAGATTATGTATGATTGAGCTAACAAAAATTATTAAATAGAAAAATGACAGAATTAACAAAAAGAAAATCAGGTAACTGAATGTTTGATTAGTCATGATCAATTAAATTATTTAATATATGTGAAATTTTTGAAAAATGGGATTACATTAAAGACAATAAACAGTGTAATCACCAAGATACATAAGAAAGTCACGAAGCTTCTCGATGCTTATGCTATATTTTAGAATTATACATGAATTCAATAAACATGTATCTAAATTGTACTATCACCGAATGGATAAGGTGATTGGGGTTTGAATCCTGACATTTATAAAATGCTTCTAAAAAAATAAACATGTATGTTTTTAGATTTCCGGAATTTGTAAAAGATTTGACTTGATTCATTTTACTAATATAAAGAATTCATGTGATTTATTTTTAACAGAAGTTAATCTTATTTTTTTTTAAGTTTTTATAATCATTGTATTAATTTTCACCAAAGTCATCTAATAATCATAAAAAACAAATATGTAATGTATAAAAATTAGTTTTTAAAAAAGCGTTAGGCAGGAACTAGACAGAAATGAGGTCAAGGCAGCACCTAAGCGGATTCACGTATAGTAGTGGAAAGCTTTCAAAAAGTATTTGTTGATCAATAAATGTTCTAATATATATCATATTAACTTCTTTAAAACAAATTGTAACTGTTTTTGCGTGTTTTGGTAAAAACATTTTGATAATATTTTAAGTTTTATAAAATCTCACATAGGCATCACTTGGACACCACCTAACACTCGATTTTTAAAACACAACAACCGTCTAGATCCGCCTTATTCGCATGGGCGCCCATCTGGGCACCTACCTAGCCCGTCTAAGGTTTTGTTCTTTTCAACTTATTCAACAGCCCATTTAATTTCAATTCAGTTCAATTTCATTTAAGTTTCAGTTCAGTTTTAGTTAAGTTTCAGTTTTAGTTCAATTTCAGTTTATATATTATTATAAATATTATTAAAATAATTATAAATATATTTTATTAAAATGAGAAAATAAAATAAAAATATTAATCATAAATAAAATAAATAGTAAGTAATAAAAATTATATATGAACATTAATGATAATATGTTAAAATTTGATTATTTATTATAACTTTGTTTGATAACAAATAAATAGACAAAATAATTAATTTAAAAGCATATCCATTACAATATAATTGAGAAATATTATAATATTATAATTTATTGTTAGGTTAATTTTTCTAATTCAATCAATGTTTATGTCGTCATTTTCACTATCCTGTTTGACATGTTGAATATTGTTTTGGTTCATCTCTCAAATTTGTTGTACAATAGAATTTCGCACTACTAATAATATAATTGGGAAATATTACAATATTATAATTCATGGTGTTAGGAAAAGTCAGAAGTAGATGGGATCACCCACCTGCTCTCCACCTTTCCTCCTCCGTGATTTCTACTTTTATTAGCTGTATTGGGCTGTTTTTCACTATATACCAAGTGCTATATAAAGCACTTGGTTTTACATTTGTAAGATTAACAATGAAATGAAATACAATATCAGATTTCCATATATATCTGTTAATAAAATTCTACATGGTATCAAAGCGGTGTTTCGATCCTCAGATCCGAGTTTAGAGAGGCTCATCATATACCAGCCTCACCTTTTGATCTAGTCGCCATGTCCAAAGACGGCAGCTCAACCAGTGCTACCAAGTCCAAGGATGGCAACACTGAGGAAATGTATGAAGTCAGCTCCAACGACCTGACAAATCAATTAGCAGATCTCATAAAAAATGGTCTTAATCAACAAGATC
>CATIWQ010056775.1:0-11921 GCA_949673415.1 Euphorbia schlechtendalii | reverse complement strand
CCTCACCTTTTGCATAACTCATTGGTTATCCTCTCTTTCTTTTGATTTTTCACTCTTAATACCCTCATCCTTTATTGAACACTTTCAAAGTATTATGGCTATAGTTTCCCAACACTTTAAACACACTCAATACTTATAGGACGTATTCGAGAATTGCATATAAACCTCATAGTAAGAACACTACTAGATATTACTCCATTACTAACTTATCGGTAGCATTAAACTAAAACTATATAACTTATACTAATTCATGTTGCATTGCTGTTGAATGTTATTCACAACTCATCCTTGCCAAATGCTAAATGTTGTGCTAAAACGATCACACTCTCAACCTGTGGTTATACTCGAAACATTTTGGTCAAAATTTACACTAACATCAAACTTGAAATACCTAACACTAAAAATAACCTTGGAACATATGTTAGTAAGTATAGGTATGGATAATGTATAAATAACACAAAAATCAAGAAAAATTTTCAAATTCTTCGAATTTTTCATCTTATTTAAATTTTTTTAGATTTAAACGCCCCCCACACTAAGGAACACAATTTCCTCATTATGGAAGATGTATTAAAATTGAAAAACTAAAAACTAAAACAAACAACTAGTCTAAAAATTTGAAAAAGAAAAAGTAAAGAAAAGAGTAAACCCGATCTATTGAGAAGGAGAATCTGGGGGACTAGGAGTAAATTGATAATTTATTTTTGTAAAGAAATATAGTAATTTTTAAAGCATCGATTTATTACTTTTCTTTAGAATCTTCATGTCTTTTTTCATTACTCCAAGTTCCGCTTGGCAATTGTCTAATTTTTGTTGCATGCTCGCTTTCCAATCTTCCAGAGCTTCGTATTCTTCTTCTTCATCTTCTTCTATCATCGGAGACTTACCAGGATGACGCCTAGCAGTGGGATCAGATGGGTCGATGGAAAAATCTTCATGAGTTGAGATTAACTTCTTGGTGCGGTTGGAGTAGGAGTAGAAAGAATATACACCATCGTTCTCTTGAAGAAGTCCGGTATTCTTCAAGTAATTCCCATCCATATAAAAAAAATACTCACCCAGTTGTTAGACATAGAGGAGTTCTCTTCGTGTACCTAAGATGATAGGGATGATAATTTCGGCCGCCCCAATCTTGTTCCTCATACTTGTAGAATTCTTCTTCATCATGTCCCATATAATATCCACGAATTCTGCTTTTTGCTTCATCAAAGCGCAAGAAAGAACAAACAAATCTTTCTTTTGGACTTTGGTATTCTCTACTCGACAAAATACCGAAGTAGAAAGGTATTTGTGGAGAAGAAGAATGCACTCATCCTTAATAAGTTTATTGGGAGAATATTTGGGGTTGAAGACTATCTTACCAGTTAAATATGCCCAAACTCAATTTGGTTGAAAAGAATCTATCGTGCTTGATGAATTTTTAATTTCAAACCCAAACCAAACACTCATCATCTCCCTTATGACGGTGTAATGCCTCCCTTAATTCTGAAATTGAATCGCCCTCTTCCTTTTATCTTCAAAATCGAATGTCACTAGATATTCTAAAATCAAATCATGATTTTGTGGAAATAGCATCTCCACAAATCAACTCAAACCCAAATCAGTAAGATACATCCCCATTTGTTCATGGAGTCCTAATGTCTCCAAGAAAACCATATCAAGAAAAATCATACCGTTGATTTCCAACTTATTTAGAACTTGGAATCTCTTTCCTTCTTCACGTGTGTGAATCGGAAAAGGACAACCGTAATCTTACTGGTAGTTTGGGACCTCTTCTTTATGCCGCTAGTTTTTGAAGTAAAGGTTGAAAGAAAGGTTCTTGATTGTAGAAGTTTTGAGATGAAAGAATTAGAATTTTTGAGCTTTGTAGAAGGTTGTGGTGGATATGGAATCAATCTAGACCTTTATATAGAGTTCTACTAGGTCATTAATTTGCCAAAATAGTCAATATAGCCGTTTTTCCTTCAAACTAGCCGTTAATGGCAGTTTCAGCCATCTATCACGTGTTAAATCAAGATCTGTAACAGTTATATTCTATCCGTGTTGCAATCATGAAGGCCTGTCACGGTCATGACTTTTCTCACTATAGAAATAGAAAGTTTCACCGCATAATGTCATATGCGCGATCCATGGTCGTGGTCATGACTTGCTGCAGTTCTTCTATCTTTTCAATTTTTAGACTTACTCCTAGAAAACTTAAGAAAACAAATATGTCAAATATAAATATTTTATAAATTCATATTCAACAATTTTTGATAAACAAACAAAAGAAAAACAAACAATAAACAAGAAACAAGAAACAATAAACTGTATAAAATCCTAAATCTAAGTGGGAAGAGAATATATATTCAGAGGAAAGAGATTCTGTCAATAGATCTATCTTATAGTAGGACTCCCATAGATCTCGCTCGATTTTCCTATAAATTGAGATCTGCGCCTCCATAAGTTCATTCAACCTTCCACAAAGGTTGGTTGTACTACATCCTTCCTCCCTCGCGATTTCCCAATCTCATCGTCTATTAGCTTCCACTCTATCATCCCGTGATTTCCAATCATAGGTTATTCTATCAACCTCAATGCACCTGACCAGAAATCCATACTCAAAGCAAACATCCATCTTTAACTCTAGAATTTCATCTTCGTTAGTAAAGACTTTAGTGGTATAGGGAATTCTCTCGATCTGGCCCAACAGATTTGCCATAGTTCGACACCTGTATTCCATCATTCCGGGGTTTTGCATGGCAGACATGAGCGTTTCCATCATAATTCCTGAAATATCAATAGGTATGCCATCCCAAATTGCTTCCAACACAAACAATTCTTCAGGAATGACAAAGTCGAATGTTGACTTGCCAAACAACGCTCCACTTAAATAAAAGTATAGTGCAAGCAATCATGGGTTGCAAATCTACCGACTATAGGAAGATTCTCGTTTGTACTCGGTTTAGCAAGTCAGACAATTCCATGTTGGTAAGGGATCCCATCCAAGAAGCATCTTATAATAGAAATCCTTCGAAAATCCAATATACCTTTCCAACACCTTCCTTGTCAACTTATACTCTTTCCCATGATGATGATAGATGTTCGCCACTTTTCTACTGATAAGTTCAATAACTTATTTGTGAGATTTTTGCTTTAAAGTATAGGTATTGTCAATACCACTTATCAAATAGAAAAATGATAATAGCTGCAAGTATAAAGTTGCGATGTAGTTTTAAAAGATATCGAACCCACAAGGAAGGAACAAGTTCTAAAGACCAACAAGAGTAACAAAACAAAGAAAAAAAATAATTTTATTGTTGTTGGGTTGGTTGGGATTTGATGGTAAATAAATAGATAAATGTATAAATAGATTATTGTAGTGAGTACCACATTCCACATTGCATTATACTCAAGTCAAGTAATGTCATTTCCCACAAATTAGTAATGTGCAATTCATATTGTCTAGTTGCATACCTTTGCTCTTAATGGAGGTTCAACTGAATCGCGTCTTCAGATAAGTGTTATATATATGCTAGAATATTTCCTTCTCTTATGAATAGCATAAAGTATAAAGGACAAAGGAAGCACACTTTGAATAATTTTGATCTCATGGAATTTTTATGTAACCTAGGATGCTAAACATATAGTGGTTGCATTTTATGCTTCATACCACTCTCTCCTTTTTTCAGTGACCACTCTCTCATTTTTTTCTTTTAAGCATATGTTTTTTTAAAGTACTTTGTACCTTGCACCCATTTTTCATGCTATGCTACTTTTCTTTTTTCACTCATTGAATGGTTACAGTTTCTGCTCCGTACCATTCCTCACCTTTTGCATAACTCGTTGGTTATCCTCTATTTCTTTTGATTTTTCTCTCAATACCCTCATCCTTTATTGGTCAATTTCAAAGTATTATGGCTATAGTTTCCCAACACTTTAAATACACTCAATCCTTATAGGATGTATTCAAGAATAGCATATAAAACTCATAGTAAGAACACTACTAGATATTACTCCACTTAAACTTATCGGTAGCATTAAACTAAAACTATACAACTTATACTAATTCATGTTGCATTGAAATGTATATCGAAACTTACTTGAAATGTTACTTTCGAATGTTACTCACCACTCATCCTTACTAAATTGATATATTTTGTGCTAAAAACGCTCACACTCTCAACCGTGTGGTCATACTCGAAACTTTTTGTTCGAAATATGCACTAACATCAAAATTGAAATGCATAACACTCAAAATAACCTTGGAACATATGTTAGTATAGTATAGGTATGGATAATGTATAAATAATACAAAATCAAGAAAAATTTTCAAATTCTTCAAAATTTAATTATATTTAATATTTTTGGATTTTTGGGATTTTTTTACAAATGCCCCCCACACTAAAGAACACAATGTCCTCATTGTGAGAGAGTTAACTAAAACGAAAACACGAAAAACAAACACCAATCTGAATTTTGAAAAAGAAAAGAAAAGAGTAAACCTATTTACTGTAAAGGAGAATCTGGGGCCCATGTCACAATCATACAGGCCTGTTGTGATCATGATTTCCTTCACAACAGAAACAGAAGGTTTTACTGCATAATGTCACGAGCGCGATCTATAGTCACGGTTGATTTATAGTCGTAGTCGTGAACTTCTTTAATTCTTCTATTTCTTCAATTTTTAGACTTAGTACCGTAGTCTCCTAGTATTTGATCTCTAGAACGCACTTGCCTTCTCCGGCAACGGAGCCAAAAACTTGTTCACCACTTTTCTACTCATAAGTTAAATAACTTATTCGTCAGATTTTTGCTTTAAAGTACAGGTGTTGTCAATATCACTTATCGAATAGAAAAATGATGATAACTGCAAGTATACAGTTACGATGTAGTTTTAAAAGATATCGAACCCACAGGGAATGAACCAGTTTTAAAGACCAACAAGTGTAACGGAACAAAGAAAATAAAATAGATAATTTTATTGTTGTTGGGTTGGTTGGGATATGATGGTAACTATATAGATAAATGTATAAATAGATTAGAGTAGAAGAAATCAGTATAGATTATCCTTACAAACAAGTATAGTAAAGAAAACAAGTAAAATCATCAAAGATATTACGTACACTAAACTACTTTAACAGATTCAGTTCTAGACACTCAGATATTTGATTATTCACCGCAGAGCAACACATGAAATGACTTTTCTAAATCAAGTGCAAACGAATTAAGATGATTATATAAACCTGAATAACAATAGTACTATGCTTAGTACGAGTCGCTCTCACATAACCATATTTAGCAAGTTAACATTCCAAAAATGTTGGCTCACTAAATAGTGTTATAATCACAGATCCAGTGATTATACACAAAAATGTTAACCAGTAAATCACTCTTAAAGTTAACTCAAAAGCATATAACTTGATTAATATAAAAGACTTAACACGAAATACACAATATGACACATAGAAATATCATAAACTTCGAAATAGAAAGTATAAGTAGAAAACAAAGCAAAGTTGTAACTCTAGTTGGTCTTTAGAACCGAATCCCTTTCTTGTGGGATCGATATCTTTTAAAACTATATTGAAACTTTATACTTGCAGTGGTCACCATTTTTCTATTTGATAAGCGGTATTAACAACACATGTTTGTATTTTGAACTTCTTAACTTATCGGTAGAAAAGTGGGGAATAAGATTTTTCGCATCATTACAGAATATAAGCCCTCAGAATGAGTAGAGTCAAAACCTTGTGATCAAGTTTTTAGTGCCATTGCGGAGGAAGGCAAGTGCGTTCTTAGAGAATAAATATTTGGAGTATACAGTATATTTTTCTAATATATCTATTTGTTTCTTTCTTAAACTGTATAATTTGTCAAATCCTAACCTAGATGTGAAAAGAATATGAAATAATCATCTTGGAGGTGACACGTCATATTATTACGTCTAAATTATCAATAAATAGAAAAAATTCTTCTATTTTTCCTATTTGTGTTCGTGACCTCTATTCGTGCTCATGAATTGCTATTTAAAACTCTCTGTTTCTCAAATTTTGTAAGGAATGATCGTGACATATAATCATAATAGCGTCTTGTGCGATAACTGTAGCAGTTTTGCAGTTATTTGATAGTTATTCCACTAACCCCTATAAGATTGATGTGGGAGTGCTCATCAAATTCTCACTTCAGCAATTTGATTTTCTGCCTTTCAAATCACAAATCTATTCCAAATCCGAAACTACTTCTTTTCTTTCAAACTTTTCTTTCATTTACAATGGTTATCGCAAATAAATCCAACTTGGTTTCGCCTACTAATCTCTAGGAATGGTACGAAAATCTCCATTCCCTATCAATTATAGAGAAGAAGGGGATCATTTTGAAGTCATTAAGGAGGCTGAATATAAGAGTTCCTGTACAATCCATAGGAATAGCTTCATCAACCTCGATGTTTATGACAAAGTTATGTATTATCTGAGGATTCTTAACTTTGTCATTTACTCGAACATGACTCTAGGTAGCAGTGTTGATAACTATATGGAAATGTTGGTCAGATTGGTATGGGAGAATGATAGGAAGAACTGCTTAGTCTATTGATAAGTGTATATTTACACTTATAATCATGATATTTTCAATCATTAAACATTACGGTTTAAGTCATTTTTTACTTCATATAAAAGATTTCACGTTGTATGTAGTTGTTTTTTATGCAACTGTGGGCACTAGGTAAATCTTGGAAGTAAAATGATTAAAGTTGGAAATATATGCAAAAAGAGTGAAAAAGGTGCAAAAAGATGCGTTGAACTTAAGGAATTGGCAAAGGATCGAAGATGTCAAAGATCACTAGAAATCGGAAAGAGGAATCATGTGAAAAAGGCATGTCACGATCGTGACACGTATATCACGGTCACGACTTGTTAACCTTCACAACAGAAAGTTGCCAACCAAGTATTCACGATCGCGACATACATTAGTGGTCGCGACCTTGACTGTTTTTTGTCAACTCTTCTGTTCTTTCAACCGACGGATAAGAACGATCAACCGCCATCAACTACCATTAACTGTCAGATGAAAAGACACCTTTTGGAAGTCAACCAATAATGAAAAGATGCCTTTCCATTGTAGATGAGATCAAACCAATTCAACCAATCACAATGAAGCAGTGAAACTCTTCGCCAATGGACAAGACACTTTGTCTAAATAGATGCAAACCTTTGTACTCTATAAATAGGGTTCCAAAATCCATAGTTTTGTGGTGTGGCATATGGCATATGGTGTGTAGTGTGGTATACGTGCATACATAGTTTTAGAGAGAAAATGGTGTATATTTTGCTTCGTTCTAAGTTAGCGAGAAAATGTATAAGTGATTCAAACCTCATTCAATCACTATATTCCTCTACATATTTGGGCGATTGTTGTATAAGTGTAATTGCAAGAAGAAGTTTAGCAGAGAAAAACATGCAAAATCATCAAGAATATTTCGTACACTAGATAACTTCAAAAAATATGGTTCTAGACGCCTTAATATTCAATAATTCACCGTAGAGCAACACATGAGATGACTTTTCTAAGTTTAGGGTAAATGAATTATGACACTTATAAGAACCTGAATAACAGTATTACTATGCATAGTACAGGTCGCTCTCACATAGCCTTATTTAGCAAGTTACCACTCCAAAAATGTTGGCTCACTAAATAGCGTTATAATCACAAATCCTGTGATTATTCACAATCTTGTTAACCCCGAAGTCACTCTTAAAGTTAACTTGAAAGCATATAACTTAAGTAATATAAATGACGTAAAAAGAATTCTTTTTATGACACATAGATATATCATAAACTTCGAAATAGAAAGTATAAGCAGAAAACAAAGTAAAGTTGTAAGGTATGCAAGTGAAAGCTAAAGTTGATCAAACTGTATCCACTCTTTAATGGGGGTTATCAATTCCCGCAATTCCTATGTCTACTTTGAATTTAGTCTCGACTAGTACAGAACCTTCGCTAGGATATTCTTTGTGAATTCGAATAAATGAATGTTAAAGAATGAAAACTTTTATTGATAAGTGCTTTGCAATTACACTCATACAACAAACACTTGAATTTGTGTAGAATATAGTGATCGAAATAGGAATCGAACCACTTATACGTTTTTCTTGCTAAGACTTTGAACGTAGCGAAATCTAGATATTTTCACTCTCTATCTATACACGCATACTATAATTCAATGCCTTCTAATCATGCCATAACCATGCACCACGAAATTTATTGAGTTTGAACCCTATTTATAGAGTGTGAAGGGTTGCGTTTATCCAAACGAAGAGTCCTGTCCATTGGCGAAGAGTTGCATCACTTCAATATGATTAGATGCAAAGATTCATCCTCGTCCACAATGGAAATGCACCTTTTCTTGATTGTTTGACTTTCAAAAGGTGTCTTTTCGATTTGTAGTTGATGGCAGTTGATCCTTGTTATCTAGCTGTTGGTAGTTGAAAAGAGATAACCAATAACCGTCACAAGTCACGATCGCAAATCACAAGTCGCGATTGTGAATAATGATTTGTAGCTTTCTGTTTATGAGGAGTAACAAGTCGTGATCGTGAATAGTTATCACGATTGTGAAATGTCTTTTTCCTCATGTCTCTTCTTTGCAAATTTGCCAATCTTTAACAGCTTCGATCCTAAGCCAAATCCTTGTGTTCCATGCATATTTTTCACCTTTTTCACTCTTTTTACAAAAAAATTCCACTTTTGATCATTTTACTCCCAAGATTTACTTAGTTTCCGCATTTGCATCAAAAACAACTACATGCCACGTGAAATCTTTTACATGAAGTATAAAATGAAACATAACCATATCATTTTATGATTGAAAATATCATGATAATAAGTGCAATTATACACTTATCAATGTACCTGTTAGAATACCCCCACGAAGGGAATTAAAATTATTCCTGGATAATAGAACTCATCTTTTACCATGCGATCATTTTCACTAATAAAAATGACCCAACATATTTGTAAATAAAATGAATTGTTTTATTTCTAAATAAGAAATTTTCAATCGTCGATATTTTAATTAGGCTCTATGGGCATTGCCAAAGTCAAATCTAGCATATGTTTAAATATTCATGTTGTGCTATATCTCCCGTGCTAACCTTTGTGGATTCAGGTAGATTAGGTTAGATGTATATATTTTATGTTTGTTTGGGTATTGCAAATATTTTTATAGAAATTGTAATTAATAGATTCGGCGGGCGGTTGCATCCCCCGAGGTTTTGAAATTAATTTATTTATTTTTCCGCATTTATTTACTCTACTATGTATGGATTTACTGCTTTCTGCATGCGTAAAATCATACCATTATAAACACGAAATTGACATAAGTGCAAATATGCAGACTTAAGAAATACGGTTTTCGATAGATGTAATATAATGTGATCTAACAAGAAGTAAGCAACTTATCCCGAACCCGAATCTTTGTATCTTAGTGGGCCTTCCAACGGACGTTAAGCCTCACAAGACTTTACCAGGTGGCGACTCTACACTAAGAGATGGCGGATTCTTGTTTTGACCGATTTAAAAATATTTTCGCTTTCTCTTTCAAACCTTTCATGTCCATGACTTGGTATTATATTTTAACTTAAATAACCCGGTGGACCGCGCCTTTTAACCGCGTGCTCTCGGCCCATCTCTTTCCGTGTCGTCCGCTCATAGTGGCGACTTTGCTGGGGATATTTTCTTAAACTTTTTTTTCTAAGGTTTTATATTTTGGATAAGTGCCTAAAATTATTGATCACATTATTCCATATTTTCTTAATTATGACATTCCTAATAAGGCATTGGAATAGAGGGGATTAGCCCATAATTTTAAGGTACCCTATTACTGCGAAGCTTTCTCTTATACTAATCTGCCTCCTTGAGAAAAGATAGTACCTGAGTGAGTGGAGCACTTTTTGCCATATCGGATGTACCTCCCTCATGAGAACGTATTTGAGGAGAGGCTTTCAGTGTATTTTAATGCAATAAGAACTTTCTACATCAGCAACCCATTTACAAACCTCATGTAAATAAGCATTAGGCATTTTCCCAAGGGTGTTACCCAAAAAATGATCATGCATTGTATTTTTCTTGCAAGTGTGCTCCTTAGTATCCTCATGGTACTAAAATGAACCAAACTTAGGATAGAAACTAGCCAAAAACCCTACGTGTGGGAGTTTTATGGTTGGAAGTTTGAACGTTGCATTCTATATGCTATTGTGAGCGGATGACACGGAGCGATTAGCTAAGAGCACAATAAGAATGAGAGACGCGGTCCACCTGGGTGTTTTTATGAAAATAAAATGTACCAGGTCGTGGACCCAAAAGATTCGAAAGAGAGAAAGTGAAAAAATTTTTAGATCGGTCAAACCTGAATCCGCCGTCTCTTAGTGTAGAGTCACCACCTGGATTAGCTCTTCTAGGAACTTGTGAGGCTTAACGTCCGGGGGACAGCCCACAAAGATATAGAGATTCGAGTTCAGGATAAGTTGCTTATATCTTATTGGATCACATTATATTACATCTATAGAAAATCTTATTTCTTAATTGTGCATATTCGCACTTATGTCATTTTCAAATTTAACGTGTATGCGGAAAGTAGTAAATCCATACATAAAGTAGTAAATAAATACCGAAAAGTATAGAATTAAAAATTACATAACCTCGGGGGATGCAATCGCTCGCCTAATCTATTAATTACATTTCTCAAAAATAATTAAAATGCAATACCCGAAGGAAAATAAAACCTAGACATACATTAATCTGCATCCACAAGGGTTTACACAAGGTATATAAAACAACATGAATATTTACATGTATGCTCGATTTAATTTTGACGAGGCCCGTGTGAACTAATTAAAATATCGACAGTTTAAAATTCTTGTTTTAGAATAAAACAATTTATTTTATTAACACGTATGTTGCTCATTTTTATTTAATGAAAGTTAATGGCAAAAGGTGAGGTCTGTTATCCAGGAATAATTTTTATTCCCTTCGTGGTGGTATTCTAGCATGTATTTCATAATTAAATTAAAAAATAATTAAAAGCATGAAAGAAAGTTACATAATAAAATAATGACAAATAAATAAATATAAAGAGGTTAACAAAATATAAAGGAATAAAATAAATCCTCAGTCGATGATGAAAATCGAGTTCATCTACGTATTTAAGAGAAAAGTAAAATAATTATAAAAAAATTTAATACACAGGAAAAAGTAGCTCTAGGAACTCAGAGGCTTACCCTTTCGTTGCAAATTCACGTCGACAAATCCGCTTAATTTTTGGGAGTGCTCCTTGTTCGTTTTGATTTAATTGGTGAAAATGTGTTATTTTAATCCTAAAAATATTCAGACTCGAGCTCTAAATTTGTTTTAGACCCGAAAATATGTGAGGATTTTTTGAGAAAAAAATAATGGAAAAAATTTAGTTTCAAAATAATAAAGTTTGGAATCCAAACGTGTTTTGGATCAAAAAATAATCAAAGAATTTCTACAAAAAATATAAAAGAAATGTAGAAAAAAGTCGAAATTATTTATTCAGAAAAACTTGTTTTTTTGTAAAAAATTCTTGCATCTTGTCGAGAAAAAAAACTATATTTTTTTGTATTTTTTGGTCCCCCAAGAAAAGAATTTTTTTTCTAAAATTTTTCCTCCCCTTTTACTTCGAAAATTCCCCCTATTTATAGATGGAATTTTTCCAACACCATTTAAATGGTATCACTAAATGATATTATTTCCTTCTTTTTCATTATGTATTTGGACCATATTGTGGTACTATTCGAGTACCATTTTTATTTCGTATCTATATTTATTTATTTTCCTTTCTTATTATATATTTTCCATTTCTTTTATTTCCTTTCTTTCTTTTATTCCTTTTTCTTTTATTTCCTTTTTATTTTTATTTTTTT
>CATIWQ010056774.1:0-20211 GCA_949673415.1 Euphorbia schlechtendalii | reverse complement strand
ACCTGGTCCGTGTTTCCCCAATTGTGGCCAATCTAGAGGGGGTTCCATACACTAACTCAAGTGAGGACTCGGGTTCAGACTCAGATTCAGTTCAACGCACTGTTATGGCCAATCCACAAGAAGAAGGTATGAGGGGAAGATCACCCTGTCCTTACGGGACAAAATGCTCAACAGTCGTCTATGAGCACCGAGAATGCAGCTGCCTTGAATGCCTTTGCCAACAGCGAACAGCTAGCATTGCTCATTCGCCAACACATGGGGAGAGCTCAGAATGTGATGTCTAGCCTAGAGGTCACCCTTAACAATGTCAATCAGACAGGGGGACCTCCTACTTCACGTATGATTCCTCCAACTACCTTTTATCAATTCGGGGTAGGATAAAGTCAGTTGAACCAGAATCCATTCTTCCCTGGACAAACTATCTAGCCAGCATTCGCACGAGGGCCTTTTTACCAAGGAATGACCCAACACCCCATTCCTAACTGGAGTGCGTTGGTCGCCTCATAGTTCTAGGCACCTCAACTGCCCCATTTTTCGGCATATCCCTAGGGGCAATATGGCTATTATCCAAGCGCAGGGAACGCCATCCTTCAACAACCAGGAATGGTAGAACTATGGCAATAGTTATTGGCCATTCATAGTGGGCACCTAAGGAACACGTGCCCTGTACAACCGATAATCGAGGAAGAAGACAACTTGCCCCCAAACATCACAATGCCATAGTTTGAGAAGTACGTAGGATATGGTGATCCAACGTGCTCACTTAACGCATTATCAAACTGTGATGAGGGAATTAAGGGTCAGCGAATGGATGATGGCTAAGCTCTTCATCGTCACCTTGGGCCACCCAATCAATGAATGGTACAGCCACCTTCTACTGGACATAACCATTGATTGGAATAGCCTTGCTCAGGTTATGTTGGGGCATTATGGTTTCAACTCTCAGATGGAAACCACAATGCAACATCTGGAGGCTATAAGGCAAAGGCAGGGTGAGAGCTTCAAATCTTACTATGCACGTTGGATGGCCACACAAGTCAGGCTGCAGACTCATCCTACCAGAGATGATAACAAAGTTGTTGGATGGTGCACTACCACCGTATAGGAACAAATTCAGATATGATAGCTTCTCCAGCTATCAAGAAGTTTTTGAGAAGGTGGAATGGATGGAGCATTTTGAATCCATGGATACATCTGGAGGGTATTAACATCGAAAGATGATGATGTAATAAATGAGCATTTAGCTACTTTGCCCACGTGGCTTTTGAATTATTTTTGAATAAATTGAACTTTGGTTATTTGCTTGATATTTTATTAATGACATCAAGCATTCTCATAAACATATACATAATGTTTTTAGCACATGTGACACATCATTTTATGAAATTAATTTGGGTATAAATGGATTCCCAGCAATAAATTCAAATTATTTGACTCTTGAGAGAAAGTGAGAGATAAATACATGTACTTAAACAACGCGTGATAGTAATTGCCTCATCATACAAGGGTGAAAGATCAATGGAAAGATCTCTAAGCACAAACATCTACTGACTCAACCAAGAGAACGAAGCACGCAAAGATCAAAAGGATCAAAGCTAGAATAAGGCCATAATGTTAACCAAGCAAGTTGGGACCAAACAAATGACGGAACGCCACAAAGAAGGAGTCGGATTGTTGAACACGTCAACAACTCCATCACACAAATCACCATTATTTATGGGATAATCAAACAAGAGTCAATGATAAAGATGAAAAGGAGCAGATCATTGAACACGTCAATAGTTCCTTCACACGGCTTGCTACTATTTGTGGGGCAATCATCGCAAGAAACACCAATGATCAAGACCCATCATCACATACACCTCAAGCAAACAAAGTAGCATGAGCACTAATCAATCAGTCAAAAATTCTGAATGAGATAACAACTGAAGTCATGGACATGGACGGTAGTCGATCTACCAAATCAACCAAGTCTTACCAAATTGCTATCACGCATAGGTGAAAGAAATAAATCTATAAAAAAGTAGTACGAACTAAAAAAATAAATTTGTCATTATCCTATCAATTAACACTCATTTAGTTGAGAAAAAATTAGGGCTTCTTTCAAGAGAACCACATTGGTTAAAAAACCTGAGAGGGCTAATCAATGGCAAGAGTCAAATCATTTGAAACATTTATACCCTTGTTAAGTTCATCCATGAGTTGTCATTTTTGCTGAAGCTTTATGCATATGCTTATCTTGATTGCTTGCATGCCAATGGGAGAATGTCGTAACATAAAAAAAATTAAAAAAAATAAAATAAAGAAAAATGAGTCTGCTGGATTGAAAACATGAAAAGGCTGTCTAGGCAAAAATTAAGACAAGGTTCGATAGATCGAAAACCTGCAAGGGTGATCTATGTAGAAATTAGAACCAAAGAAATATCACATTAATCATCTCCTCCTCAAAACGGTACGTACCTCCAACTCTTTAGGCAAACGGCTTCCAAGCGATCATCGCCGACATAATGGGGGATCAACGATTCATCTAAACTTTCCTCAAATCAGATCCAAGTAATGAACTTGAACCTGATTCAATGAACCCATGGTCGTTGCTTTGAGGGAGTCATCCATGGAATCCCTAACAAGACATGTCATAGGGACAACCATAGACAGCACAAGAGAAGGCTCTTCAATGAACGAAGCCCACGACACCTACAACATATGAACATACATCATATGATAAATATTGTTCATGCATGAAAACATGTATGCATTACATTCGCATCATGACATTTACAGACAAAGATGATGTCAAACCGGGGTAACATAGTCCTAGCAACTCCACCTCCATATGAAGAATCTACAAATAAGATGACGGCCCACTTAAGCCTAAAAGTCAACATTGCAACATCACAAAAGCCTCTTAAAATAACGGAGCAGTCTTCGAGACATCCCCGAATTTCCATTTAACTCATTTATTCATCATGTTTTAATTTTTGATTGAAGGGGAAAAAATTTTTGCTTCGCATAAACCTAATCAAATAATTAAAACATTTATCATAAAATGTATTAACATTATACTTTTTTCTCTGACTTACCATAGAAAACAAGTCAACATCCGACTAAGGAAACTCAAGTTGCCTTTGAAACGGATTCAGGCACAAGGGGTACATGACGATCGCAGCCGAAGAAGGAAATGACTGCCAACTATAATAGGGATGCCGCAGAAAGAAATGGTCAACCCGCCCACTAGGGGTACCAAGTACCTAAGGGATTTCGAAGAAAGAAACAGACAACCCTATGAAGACACAGTGCCAAAAAGGAAGGCCTATGTCATCGCTAATTGGGAACAAGAAGTCACCAACCACACCGGTCAGGTATTCTCTCTATCCCTACACTCTATTCCTGTTATCATATTGGTTATACAACCAGCAAGTATCACACGAGGGGCAGTTGTGAGTACGGGGTTTTGTACCAGCTCGAGCGTTCAATGATGATGACTTTTCGAGATTTTTATCCTCGAATCACACAATTTTTTACCGTCCAATGATCTTCAAATGGGAGTTCTCCTCATCAAAAATAATGTTTGGGACCCTAAATAAATATTTAAAGGTTTATAATATTTTTAAGGGTCCAAAATAATTTAATTGGGTTATTTGGAAATATAGACTTTTATATATATATAAATAAATATATAAATATATATATATATATATATAACAAATAATATTTTAATATTTTAAAATAAAAATTAATTAAAAAAGGGGGGACTGTAGCATGGTCCAAAGAAATCCAAAAAGGGGATTTCTTTGGGCCACCTTGCTGAGTCGTTGAACTCCTCAACTAGGGCCACCACCCTCACTGAAGAGTTCAGCAAGGGCCTCACAGGCGAGCCTGGTTTAGTCTGTCTCGAATTTCTATAAATTTGTGATTTTTTTTTATTAAAGGGGGCTCAAAATTTTAGAAAAAAAAAATTAGATTTTCAAAGAAAAAAACAACGAGAAAAATATCAAAAATACTTTCTTTCAAATTCTCTTGATATTTTTGGATCCAAAACACATTTGGATCCCAAATCTTGATTATTTTCAAATAATTCTTCTTCCTACATTTCTTAAAAATCCTCAGATATTCTCGGGTCTAAAACAAATTTTGAACCCGAGTCTGATTATCTTTCGGATAAATATTTTCTTCAAAGATATTCGAATCCAAAAGACATTTGGATTCCAAATTTTAATTGTTTTCAAATCATTTCATTTCATCTACCTTTTCTTTATATATCCTTAGATATTCTCGGGTCTAAAACAAATTTAGAACCTGAGTCTGATTATCTTTTCGGATAAATAAACACTTATTTTCACAGTAACTACAAAAACAAACGAGGAATGCTCTCGAGGATCGAAGGGATACACCGATGTGGATTCATACCGAAAGGGTAAGCGTTTGAGTTCCTAGAATTGCGGATTCCGTGCTTTCATCTGCTTCATCTCTTACTAATTTTTATTTGTTGACCTAGGAATTATTTTTTTTCCTTATTATTGTAAATGTTGTAATTCTCCTCTTCATCTTTTATTTCTTTTTAATTTTTATGTTAGAATACCCCAACGAAGGGAATTAAAATTATTCCCGGATAACACACCTCACCTTATGCTATGCGATCATTTTCACTAATAAAATTGATCAACATAAGTGTAAATAAAAATGAACTATTTTTATTTAAAATAACAACTTTAAACCGTTGATGTTTTAATTAGGCCACACGGGCCTCGCTAAAATCAAATTGAACATATGTGATATCCCCTATGCTAACCTTTGTGGATGCAGGTTAGATGTATGTTTAGAATTTATTTTTTCCTTTGGGTATTGCACATATTTTTTAGGAAATATAATTAATAGGTTAGCGGCCGGTTGCATCCCCCGATTTTTGTAATTTTTGTAACCTTTACTTTTCCACCTTTATTTCCGCATTTACTTACTATTTCGTGGATGGTTTATTATTTTGCCATACATGAATCATGCATTTAAGATAAAAAAATGACCTAAGTGCGACCATGCAAAATTAAGAAAATATGGTTTTACGTAGATGTAATATAATGTGATCCAATGAGAAATAAGCAACTTATCCCGAACCCAAATCTCTGTGTCTTAGTGGGCCGTCCCCTAGACGTTCAGCCTCACAGGACTCTAATTCCTGGAAAGAGCTAATCCAGGTGGCGACTCCACACTAAGAGATGGCGAATTCAGGTTTGACCAAATCTAAAATGTTTTTCGCTCTCTCTTTTCAACCTTTTTATGGGTCCTCGACCCGGTGCACTTTTCAAACACCCCGGTGGACACCGCCTCTCATATCCGCACTCTGTTAACCCACCGCTTTGTGTCGCTCTCTCACAACAGGATCGATAGCTCTGATGATTCCCTAATGGTGCTTTCCTGAATCCCTTCTTAGGATAAAACCCTATTTCTTCATAAGAGCCTTTAAGCTTCCGGGAAAGAAATTGTACCCTTTTGGTATCACATGCCCTTTCTTTTCTTCGGTGGTTACCACCACCCTGAGACCTCGTGCCTCTCTTTCCTCGATTGAAGCGGCCACCATGACTAACTCTTCATCTACCTCGATAGTTATTAGCCACCCATTTGGAATGAGCTTTATCTTCTATTGCAAGTTAGATGGGACTACCCCTATTGCATAAATCTAGGGCCTACCTAACTGTAGTGAGTAGGTTACTGGGATATCCCTTATAGTTAACTTTACATTGGAGGTCACCCCTCCTGTAGTGACCTCTGCTTCAAAAATGCCAACCACTCCCCTCTTAGAATCATCATAGGCCTGAATTAATATGTCAGACCTGGTCAACATATCTTCTCGTAGTCCTAAATGGGGTAGGAGTTTGAGTGGGCATAGGTTCAGGGCCAACCCATCATCAACCATCACGCATGGGATTGCTTGATAAAAAATTCACATTATGATAAATAGTGCCCTGTTGTGAGCTTCAAGTTCTTGTGGAAATTCTAACTGGTCAAAAGTTATGGCTGGTAGTTAGAGGGGAGGGATCCCTTCCCCTATTGCGATGCACATATCTATCACTAACATTGTAGGCGTTGCAGGCATCTCCATTAGCCTTTTAACCTGACCCATCCTGTGTTTGTGGGATATCTCAAGCAATTTCCAGATGCTGTATTTTGCCTAAGTCCCCTTTAACTGGTTTACCATGGGATCCCTATCTAGTACATCCTCATCCACCTTTGGAGGTAATGTTGCTTCAATTTCTTCCCTAGCGATTTCCTCGGGACTAGAATTGTTAAGCTGTACGACCTATTCCCTCCTGAAAACCCTTCCACTGTGAGTAACCCTTAGTACCCCATCCTCGATCACCCTTGTCTTTGTAGTATTCACCCAAGGGTATTGATCATATCCATCATCAGATCACGGTCCTTTCAGCTTGTAAGTGTCCAAATTGATGGGTTTTTTCCCGTACATGATGGTCTCACCTTCAATTGAGGTCCGCTCATCTATTTTCCTCTTTCTTTTAGAGTTAAGGACATATGCATCCAAGTCGATTGGCACCTGCACTGGTGCTTTTCTAGAATCTGGTTCTACCATTTCCCCTTGGGATTCAGCCCTCTCTGATGAGAACACCTCGGCCAGTGGATCCTCCTCCATGCTTTGCCCTTCGTCAGTTAAGGCATTTAGCCCTGGGTTAGAACTTGACAGCAACTCAAAGACCGAATTGGTAGGTATCCTTGACCCTACCACAAGAACATCATTGAGTTCGACTACTTGCTCTTTATCGAGGTGATCGGCCTGATACGATAGCTCATCAAAATCTAGGATTGATAGCCTTAATAGGTGGTAGTGGTACCAATCGCGTAATCCTTCTATCATCAACCAAACACCTGCTTGCTCGATCGGTCTTGCAAACATTACCACGTAAATGAACATCCACCGCTTTATATAACTTGTGAGTAGCACACCTTCCCTTTTTCTGCAAGCAAGAAGATCTCACATGCCTTGTTTAGGAGGCTCCAAGAATGCAAATTATGACTAAAATTCTGTAGTAATGTTGTTCCACGTGCTTTTTTTCTGCTCCGACTACATGTTATACTACTAGCTAGCCACTCCCACTAACGAATAGGGAAACAACGTTGCTATCATATTTAATGATAGGACTTGTACCCGATACAAGGTATAAAATTTGAAAAGATGGGAAGATAGCGCGTCATTCCCATCGAACACGGACATGCCATCCAAATTGAAGCTGGCCATCGGGATCTCCTCTCGATTTGTAACTTCCCAATTACTCAATTACGACTCGAGAATCTCCATCACATCATCCAAGCCCATGCCTAACTCGATTGCCATTACTTATTGGTCTTTCCTACTAGTTGGTGCTTCTCCTGATAGATCCCTCCCTACGTGAAGTGACATAGGTTTCTGGCTGGTAAAAATTGACAAGCCAGCAAGGTCAACTGTAGATACTTTGATCTTGCACCCGAACCCCCAACGGCCTGATTCTTCCTCCAGCATCCTCAAAACATGACCTGGATCTATTCCCCCCTGACTACCATTAAGAACTCTCCCAAGCTTTCAGAAATGCATTTCAGCACCTTTTTCTCCTCCATCCTGGAGTTGACCATCACCACATTTACCTCAAAATTTGGCAAAGGATTTATCTTGGTACTTGGTTTAAGGTTCGGTTTGTGAATGATCTTATCATCCACTAGCTTCTTTATAGCCTTCAACAATTTTTTCTAGTTATTTATCCTATGCCCTACAGTCACATGGTAGTGGCAGAAGTTGTTCTTATCCTCGAACTTGGGAGGGACATGCTTTTTCAAGCTCTCCATCTGCTTGAGTTATCGTAATTTAGGGAATAGGAACTCGAGGTTGGATCTATAAGGGGAGATTCATGATACTCTTCCTTGGATAGCCTAACAGCAACTAACTTCTCATCCTGCACTAGATGTATCGCTTGCACTGGGTTAGATTCATTCTTCTTATACCAATACTTGCTGGCTAGCTGCTCCACTAGCTCATCCATAGCGTCATAACGCTATATCTTCTCTACTCAAGTGAATACTTCCTAGTAGCTTTGAAAAGTCTCCTACCTAAGCCTTTTCTTATAAGCTGGCAACACACCATCCAAAAGCTTCACTATCATTTCTAACAGACTCAATCGAGCCTGTAACCTGACTTGTGTGGCCATCCATCATTCAAAGTAAGGTTTGAAGTTCTCGCCCAACTTTTACCTCACGACCTCTAAGTTTTGCATTATAGTGACCATCAGGGTGTTGAAACCATAATGATCCACCATGGCCTATGATAGACGTCCCCAATCATAAGCTATTTCAACGGGGAGATGATAGTACCACTCGTTTACGGAATTCCCAAGCATAGTAATGAATAGCTTAGCCATCATGCGATCACTTATTCTTAAGGCCCTCATCACATTCTGGTAATGTGCAAGATGAGAATGAGGGTCCTTGGTGCTTCTGTATTTCTCAAACTAAGGCATCGTAAAAGTTGATGGTAGTGCATCCTCATCTCTAACTACCGAATAAGCCGGGAACATGCCTATCTGTCCTTGTACAAGGCGACCACCATGGGTAGCTAAGAATTCCTGCCATAGCTTCGCCATCCTCGGTTGTTGGAGGATGTAATTCCTAGTTCCCGAGTAGCTACCTTACGAACTACCTTGATTGTACTACCCCTAACCCTAAAACATCGAATTTGGAGCGTTCCAACTTGGAATTGAAGGTTTAGCCACCCCCTAGATGAATTGAATTTAGCTGGAGGAAGGCCTGATCTTTGTTGGTCCCACCACCCTTGGTGCAAAAGATGTTTGAGTTGGCTGACCCGGGAAGAACTGACCGCCCACCTGCAACTGAGAAATGTTTCCAAAATCATTTGTGGTATAACCGAATTGTGGCTGGCCTTGGCCTACCCTAAACTGGTAGTAAGTGGGAGCGATATTGTTAGAGACTAGGAACATTGTAGCAAAAGAGGAAGCCCCCCCAGGTAAAGCTGTACTACTATCGTTTGGATTGGGCATCACATCATTGGCCCTCTATTCGGGCTGTCCAATTCTAGTGTGATGGTTGATTAGTGACGTAAACTGGTCACTATTTGCAAATGCATTCATAGCAGTCAAAATCTCGGTGCTCATAGATGATTGGTATATTTTCGAATTCTTTCCCGCAACAAGTTGTTCTTCTCTTACATTCTTTTCATGCAAGTTAGCCATGCTATTAGTTTGAACAAAAGCGAACAAAGTACATTGTCCTGATTCCAAACCTGAGTCTTCTCTAGAGTCTGTGTACGGAACTCCCTCTAGGGTAATCGCGATAGGAGAGATGTGAAGTAAGCCGTGAGTAAACCTGTTCCAAGCCCTTTGGTAGATAGGCTTTTTCCTAGCTGAGGTACACAGGAAGATCATTAGGTTATGCATATTAGGTCATGATACGTGATTAATGCGTGAAGTGTTAATGTCATGGCTGCATCACACAGGGTTAACATTCCATGATGCGAAATAAAAATTTTGTTAATCAAAACAAAAAAGAAGTGTTAGTTATTAGATAAGGTGATAAGAATGAGTTAATGAAAGTCTAGCCCTTGGGGGTGGATTCAAGATCTGCACGCTTTCCATAGGGTAGTGTGACACGAATGATGCGATGAAGTGACCAAATTACCCATGTGGTAATAGGTTAATAATTAGAGATTTTGTGTTGTGACTAGATCTCATGAAATGAAAAGGTCTCATTATTTTCAAGTAAGCAGTGTGACGTACCCTAACGAAAAGTAGTTCAAAAATGCATGAAATTAACTACCATATATAGCATTTAAATGAATTTTTTTGTTTTTTTGCCCAATTAGGGAAGGGTTTTGGATGCTAGTGTGCACATCATTATAAAAAGGGTATGTGGTGATGCATGAATTATTGCCCCTCGTGGGCAGATAGTTCGGGTGAGTGGACACCTTGAATAAGGGTAAGGTGAGGTTTTTGAAGTAAGTTCACCCCATGTGGGCTTAGGTTAGGATATCACTTAATGTGGGAAAACATGGTTTGTGTTTTGACTCATTTAGGCTTTTGGTGTGTATAATCGCCATGGGAGGGCTATGAATTGAACACCAAGTGGGTATCATGTAAAGGTTTAGGTAGGTTTACCTTATACGGGTTTAAGAATCGGACGGTATGTGGATGTCACGTTGAACGAGGTAAATGATGATACATGATTCTAATTGGTTTCATGTTGTTCTAAGATGACACTATCTCAAGTGTCAACTAAACCCTAAGTATGATGATGAGAACATCATATGTCCATTTTGATTCTTTTTAATAACATGAGTGTGTATATTCAACTGTCAACATTAAGATTCGTGGTTGGCATGGAACATTTGTACAATGCTTGATGAATGGAAAGTGGTAAACACATAGCACATAGCATAAAATATCTAACTTACCACCATAAAACTCCCATGTGTAGGGTTTTTGGCTAGTCTCTATCCTAAGTTTGGTTTATCTTAGTGTTGCAAGGATACTAAGGAGCACACCTACAAGAAAATATAATGCGTAATCATTTGTTGGATAACACCTTGGTTAAAATGCCTATAGCTTATTTACATGTGGTTTGTAAATGGGTTGCTGATGTAGAAGGTTCTTATTGCATTAAAATACAATCCAAGCCTCTCCCCAAATGGGTTCTAACGAGGGAGGTACATGAGATATGGTAATAAGTGCTCCACCAGCTTAAGTACTATCTTTTCTCAGGGAGGTAAATTAGTACAAGAGAGAGCTTCGCGGTAATAGGGAACCTCAGACTTACTGCCTAATCTCGTCTATTGCAATGCGAAATTATGAATATGTTGTAATCAAGAAGATGTGGAATAATGTGATCAATAATTTTAGGCACTTATCCTAAATCTAAAAACTTTAAAAAAGGTTTAAGAAAAATCCCCAGCAGAGTCGCCACTATGAGCAGACATCACGGAATGCAATGGATCGAGAGTGTGCGATCGAGAGGTGCGGTCCACTGAGGTATTTTTTTTGAATAAAAGAAGAAGTAGTAGGTTGTGAACCTGGAAAGTTTGAAAGAGAAAGCTGGAAACATTTTTAGATTGGTTAAACCCGAATCCACCATCTCTTAGTGTAGAGTCACCACCTGGATTAGCTCTTCTAGGAATTAGAGTTCTATGAGGCTTAATGTCCAAGGGACTTCTCACTAAGACATAGGGATTCAGGTTCGGGAAAAGTTGCTTACTTCTTATTGGATCACATTATACTACATCTATAGAAAATCGTATTTCTTAATTGTGCATATTCGCACTTATGTTGTTTTCGAGTTATAATACATGATTCACACATATTTCGAAAGTGATAAATCCATACATAAAGCGATAAATAAATGTGGAAAATTAAAGATTAAAATTACAAAACCTCGGGGGATGCAACCGCCCGCCTAGTCTATTAATTACATTTCCTAAAAATATATAATTTATATTGTGATACCCGAAAGAAAAGATAAAATCCTAAACATACATCTAATCCTAATCTACCTACATCCACAAAGGTTAGCATAGGGTATAACACAACATTTACACATGTTCGATTTGATATTAGCGAGGCCCATGTTGCCTAATTAAAAATCATCGATTAAAAGGTCTTATTTAGAATAATAATCAGAATTATTCCTACATCAATATGCAGAATAAAAATAAAACATAAAAAAACACAAGATAAAGCAACTCTAAGAACTTAGAGGCTTACCCTTACGGAGCGAATCCACTTCGTTATACCTGCTTGATCCTTAGGAGTGTTCCTCATTGTCTTTAATTTTTCTTTTGTTTGAAATAATAGTCGAATGAAAAAGTATTTTTAATTCGGAGGCCTTGCCAGAGTCTGGCGAGGCTAGCCTCATTAGAGTTTTGGCGAGGTTGCCTCACCAGATCTCTAGCCAGTCTCAACTCCTAATTTTTTTATCTTTTATATATTTTTTTTCATATTTTTAATTTTAATGAATTTTTACTAAATTCTAATTTTTTTAAGTCCTTAATAGTTTAAGTTCTTAAAAATAAAATTAGAGACGAGGAAAACTCCCATTTGATGATCTTTGGATAATAAAAAATTGTGATTCTATGATCAAATCCTGAAAAGCCAACATCATTGAACATGTGAGCTGGCACAAAATCCCATGCTCATAAGATATCCTGCTTATGTCAAGAGGATAAGTTCAAATAATCTAGGTGCTAAGTCTGATAGGTGTCTGTTTGTTGGTTACCCTAAGGAGACTATGGGTTATACCTTTTATGATCCCAAGGAACAAAAGGTACTTGTTTCTAGAAATGCTCAATTCCTTGAGAAGGAGCGTATACTTGTGAAAGCTAGTGGGAGAAATCTTTAGTCAGGCACTCAAGAAGATCAAACAGACAATCAACCAATTTTTCCTACACCTGTTATACAAGAAAGTGTAAGCATGGAACAACCTATTATAACACCGACATTGCATAGGCCAGGTCGGGCTCCTATCACTCCCGAGCGATACTATTTTCTCATCACTAATGATAAACATAAATTCCTTATGGAAGATAATGGGCCCAAGACTTACCAGGAGGCAATGGAAGGCTTAGATATTGATAAATGGTTAACATCCATGAAGTCAGAGATGGACTTCATGTACGAAAAACAAGTTTGGAGCTTGGTTGATGCTCTAAGTGGGATTAAGCCCATAGGATGCAAGTGGGTTTTCAAGAAGAAAATTGACATGGATGGTAATAAATTACCTATAAAGCAAGACTAGTTGCAAAAGGTTACAGTCAAAAGGAAGGCATTGACTATGATGAAACCTTTTCACCAGTAGCCATGTTGAATTCTATCAAAATACTCCTTGCCATCGTTACTCATAACGATTATGAGATCTGGCAGATGGATGTGAAAATAATGTTCCTTAACGAGGACTTAAATAGGGATGTGTATATGATAAAACCCGAAGGTTTCACATCCCAAGATGGCTCGATGGTATGAAAGTTGCAAAGGTTTATTTATGGACTTAAGCAAGCATTAAAAAGTTGTAATATTAGGTTTGAAGAGATAATCCGAGAAATTGGTTCTGTGTCAAACACTAATGAGCCCTGTGTATATAAGAAGGCTAGTGGGAGTGCAATCATTTTCGTTGTATTATATTTCGATGATATATTACTGATAGGAAACGATGTTCCTTTTCTTCAGATAATGAAGACATGGTTGTCAAAGAAGTTCTCCATGAAAGACCTTAGAGAAGCATCTTTTATACTAGGTATAAATATCTATTGTAATAGATCTAGAAGGTTGCTAGGTCTTTCTCAAAGTATAGACATAAATAAGGTTTTGGCTCTGTTTCACGAGATTAACCTTTCTAAATTTGAGTGTCCAAGAACACAAGAGGAGAGACTGCCCATGAATGGAATACCCTATGCTTCAGCAATAGGATCCATGTATGCTATGGTATGCACATGTCCTGATATCTCACATGCGTTGAGCATCACGAGCAGATTTCTATCTGATTTAGGTGAGAAGAACTATATGGCCATCAAAACTATCCTTAAGTACTTACGTAGGACTAAGGATATATTTTTGGTATATGGAGAAGGTGATCTCTCTGTAAAAGGATATAATGCGAGTTTTCAATCTAACAAAGATGATTATAAGTCCTAGTCAGGATATGTGTTTATGTTAAATGGAGGGGTAATTGTTTGGAAAAGTTTCAAATAGGATATGACTCTCGATTCAACCACTAAATTTGAGTATATAGCTACTTTAGAAGCAGCAAAGCAAGCTGTCTAGCTTAAGGGAATATTGGTGATCTCGGTGTGGTGTCCAGTATTGTAAATCTAATACCAGTCTATATCGATAACAATGGGGCTATTGTTCAAGTAAAGGAACCACGGTTTCATTAGAGAAACGAACATGTACTCAGAAAATACCATCTCATTCAGGAGATAATAGCTAGAAAGGAAATAAGCATAGAATACATTCCTATGGATCAGAATCTAGCGAATGAGCTAACGAAACCATTAACTCAAGTTAAGCATGACCAGCATCTTAATGAGTATGGCATGACGAATATGGGCAATTGGCTCTAGTGCAAGTGGGAGATTGTTAGATATGATGTATGCCCTAGAGGTAATTAGGATGATATATCTTAATTAGTTATAATGTATGAACTGTTTCAGATTATTATTAATAATATTAAAGGCATAATTGTTATTTATCAGTGTTTGTTTAAATAATGTATCTCATTGGTATTATATATATGTTAGACATGATGTATGTCATAGAGGTAATTAGGATGATATGTCTTAATTAGTTATAATGTACAAACAGTTTCAGATTATTATTAATAATAATTAAGGCATTTCTGTTGTTTATCAGTGCTTTTAATTTATTTATGTATTCACTGGTATAATATATATGTATTAAATATATGCACATTGATAAGACAAAGTCCATGACTACTTCATAGCGTAATAGTACGAGGGCATAATGAGAGCTATGTGGTATGAGAACTATACATATGTGTTACTATGAATAGTCTGAATATCCCTAGTCATAGTTTTATTGAGACTAGATGTCAATGAAGTAGACAAACTAGCATGTGTAGGCTTACGCCTTAGATTAGATCTAAGCAACCTATCTTACGAGATGAAGGTGGTACCTTGAGTTAACACATGAATGTATTTGGGTAATACATTGGAGACATCCATAAGACAGACACTCGAAAAAAATATATCCATGTGTTGGTGTCATGTCTTATTGCAGTAGAAATACAAGTATCATCAAGCCTCAGATACTAGTTACCTTATGTAGGAGTTGCTATTGGGTCATACTTATTCATACCATAGTGATTAGGATGATACGGGTGATTACGAGTATAGTGATGATCAAATGTAGGTAAGCTGAGTAGTCAAGATGGGATCCATCGCTCTTGATAAAGTGATATAATGGGAAGCCAAGTTTAGGTTAACCTCTAACGACTATATTCTTCGGGATCCTATGAGGTTACACACTTTGGGTCTTTATCGGACTAAGTAAAGAATCTATAGACTGGGTCTATGCCGAGAATATTTAAGTTGTCGAATTCGTTGGATAAATAATTAATTATTTGGATCAAATTAATAATTATAAGGATTAAAGGATAAAACTGGAAAAATTGCACTAAGCGAAGAAATGGAATTTTTTCCTATGCCAGTGGGCCCAAACTAACACGGGTTGTTCAAAGTGGGGCCTGTGTGGCTGCCCCACAAGCTAAAAAGCTCACGGATCACTAGAGCGCGAGGCTAGGCACCCGTGCATTAGCAAGTAGCAGGCTCGCTAGAGCAATCCGCAAGATAGGCTTGCGGGGCAAGGCAAGCCTGTTAGGGCTTGCCTTGCGCAGCTGGCACAGCCTGCACAAGCGGGCTGTGTATGCGAGTCAGCCCACGGATCCTAGGGATTCGCGTGGTTGACCCATGGTGGGATAAGGATTCTTTCTATTTTGAAGTGATTTTTCTCAGTTAATATTTTCTACTTGGTCTTTGAGCGGTCTAGCAGCTGCTGTCTACCAATGGGTTCTACCTCAGCGGAGGTTTTGCTCGATGAAGAACCGTGTGGATCAATCGTAGAGGCCATCCTAATTTGGAGGCTAGTTGTGAGCATGGGATTTTGTACCAGCACGCACGTTCGATGATGATGGCTTTTCAGGATTATTATCACACAATTTTTCGACCATCTTTTGATCTTCAAATGTGAGCTTTCATTGTAAAAAAATAATGTTTTGGACCCTAAATAAATATTTAGGACCGTAAAAAAATATTTAAAAGCCTCAAAGTGAAAATTTAAAGGTTTAAAATATTTTTAAAGGACATAAATAAATATTTAATGGTCTAGAATAATTTAATTAAGTTATTTTTTTTTGAAATAATATATGCATATATTTTAAGAAAATATATATAAAATAAATATGTGTGTGTATAATTTAAAAATGAAAAAATGAAAATAAAAAAACGTATACACAATAATGATCCAAAGAAATCCAATGGGCCAATATGGCCAGCAGAGCCCAGCTAGGCTCGCTAACATTTCCCCTTTATAGGGGGAATTCTTTAGAATTCCCTTTAAAAATAGAGAGACTTTTTTCATTTAATTAGGAGGATCCTATAATTTACAAAAAAAAAAATATTTTTTCGAGGAAACGATCCGGAAAAATTTTATAAAAAAATTTTTTCTTTTATCGACAAAGAAGGAGGATTTTTTTTGAAAAAATTATTTTTCTTAACAAAATAATTCTAATTTTTTCATCTTTTATTTAAGAAATATTTTGATTGTATTCGCATCCAAAGCAAGTTTGGGTTCCAAATTTAATTATTTTCAAATCAATTTTTTCCATCTTTTTCTAAAAAATCCTCAGATATTCTCAGACCTTAAAAAAATTTAGAGTCCTAGTTTGAATATTTTTAGGATAAATAAACATATATTTTCACACAACTAAAAACGAATGAGGAACGCCCCCAGGGATCAAGCGGATACGTTGAAGTGGATTCGCACCGAAAGGGTAAGCCTCTGAGATCCTAGAGTTGCCTCTTCTCGTGACTACTTTATTTTATTTTTTGTGTGGACCTAGGAATTATTTTTTATTGTTAAATAAATTGTTTATTTTATTTAATTATATTTATTTATTAATATGTAAACTTTCTTCTTTCTTCTCTTTCTTTTTAGTTTATTCAATTTTCATGTTAGATTACCCCCATGAAGGGAATAAAATATATTCCGGATAACAGACCTCACATTTTTACCATGTGGTCATTTTCATTAAATAAAAATGAGCAACATGTGTATTAATAAAATGAATTATTTTCTTTCTAAATAAGAAATTTTTAATCGTCGGTATTTTAATTAGGCCACATGGGCCTCGCCAAAATCAAATCGAACGTACATGTGAATATTCATATTGTGTTATACCATGTGATAACTTTTGTGGATGCAGGTAGATTAGGTTGGATGTATGCCTAGGATTTTATTTTCCTTCGGGTATTGCAAATATTTTTACAAAAATGTAATTAATAGATTAGGCAGGTGGTTGCATCCCCGAGGTCTTGTAATCTTAATCTTTGCTTTTCTGCATTTATTTATCGCTTTATGTATGGATTTATTACTTTCTACATGTGTGTAAATCATATATTATAAATATGAAAATGATATAAGTACGAATATGCACGATTAACAAATACGATTTTATGTATATTTAATTTAATGTGATCTAATAAGAAGTAAGCAACTTATTCCAAATACGAATCTCGATGTCTTAGTGGACTCTCCCTCAGACGTTAAGTCTCAAAGGACTTTAATTCCTAGAAGGTTTAATCCAGGTGGCGACTCTACGCTACGAGATAGTGGATTCAGGTTGTGATGGTCTAAATCATTTTCACTCTTTCTTTCAAACCTTCGGGTTCTCGAACTCGTATTTTATTTTCACAAAAATACGCTAGTGGATGGTGCTTATATAATTAGCATCCTATCGATCCATCACTCTCCGTTTCATCCGCTCACAATGGTGACTCTGCTGGGGATTTTTCTTAAACTTTTTTTTCAAAGATTTTGGATTTTGGATAAGTGCCTAAAATTATTGATCTCATTATTCTGTATTTTCTTAATTACAACATATTTATAATAACGCATTGCAATAGAGTGGATTAGCTCGTAAGTTTAATCTACCTTTTACCGCAAAGCTTTCTCTTGTACTAATCGGCCTCCCTGAGAAAAGATAGTAATTGAGCGAGCGGAGCACTTGTTGCCATATCGCATGTAGCTCCCTGTTAAAAACTATTTAGGGAGAGGCCTGAAGTATATTTTAGTGCAACAATAACCTTCTACATCAGCAGCCCATTTACAAACCTCATGTAAATAAGCCATAGGCATTTTCCCTAGGGTGTTACCCAACAAACGATCATGCATTATATTTTCTTGTAGGTACGCTCCTTAGTATCCTCGCGGTACTAAGATGAACAAACCTTAGGTTAGAGACTAGCTAAAAACCCTACGCGCGGGAGTTTTATAATTGGATGTTGCATGTGACGTGCTACATGTTTACTACTCATCATGCATTGTACAAATGTGCTATACTAACCACGAATCTTAATGTAGACACTTGAACGCACACACTCATGATATTAAAACAAATTAAAATGGACATTTCATGTTGTCATCATCATGATACCAAATTGGTGTCACATACACTTAGGATTAGATGACACTCGAGATTGTATCACCCTAGGATAACATGAAACCAGTTGGAATCATGAAAAATCATTTATCCCTTTTATAGCGAGATGTGTTGGTCAGTAAATGGGCTCTTAACTACAGTAAAGGGGGGTGAATGCTTAATCTTGGTTACTTTTAAGTATTTTAAAGATATTCGGCAAGTTTAGTTTTTATATGTGTGCTGAGAGAGCATGCTGAGTGCAATAAAAAAATGTATAAACTTCTTAGTCATAACTTAATAATTGATAAGTGTATAATTAACTTAATATCATATTAATTTTATACACTAACCACTATAGTTTAAGTCATTTTTATACTTCATATAAAAGATTTCACATGGTATGTAGTTGTTTTTTATGCAAACGCAGATACTAGGTAAATCTTGGGAGTAAAATGATCTAAAGTGGAATTCGATGAAAAAAGAGTGAAAAGGTGCAAAAAGATGCTTGGAACTTAAAGATTTGGCTTAGGATCAAAGTTTTCAAAGATCGGTGAAGTTATAAGGAGAATTCTGAAGAAAGACTCAACTCACAGTTGCGACAACCATTCGCGATCGCGACTAGTTCTTCTTCAAATCAGAAGTCTTCCAATCAAAGATTCACGATCGTGACATGTATATCGCGATCGTGACTTGGATGATTTTTTGGTTTTATCTTCTTAACTACCAACCGCCAGATAAGCATGATTAACCGCCATCAACCTCCATCAACTACCAATGAAAAGACACTTATCATAAGTCAACCAATCATGAAAAGGTGCCTGTCCATTGTTGATTAAATCAAAGCTTCTCAAACAATCATAATGAAGAGATGCAATCATTCACCAATGGACACAAACCTTCGTTTGGATAGACGCAACCCTTGGAACTCTATAAATAGGGCTCCAAACCATACAATTTCATGGGTCATAGTGCACCACCAGAGAGGAGAGCGTTTGAGTGCAATTATAGGGTTACATATAATGTGTGTAGATAGAGAGTTCACAACATTCATAAGTGTTAGCTAGAAACTTTTTAAGTGATTTGAATCCTTGTTTCGATCACTAGATTCTCTATATTCTAGAGCGAATGTTGTACAAGTGTACTTGCAAATCACTTATCAATAAAAGTTTTCGTTCTTCAATATTCGTTTGTTCGATATTCGCAAAGAATAGTATCCTAGCGAAGGTTCTATACGGGCTGAGACCGGATTCAAAGTAGAGGCAGGCATTGCGGGAATTGACGACTCCCATTAAAGAGTGGATACGGTTTGATCAACTTTAGCTTTCACTTGCAAACCTTACAACTTTACTTTATTTTCTGCTTATACTTTCTATTTCAAAGTTTATGATATGTCTATGTGTCATAATGTGTACTTCATTTTAAATCTTTCATGTTAATCAAGTTATATGCATTAGAGTTAATTTTAAGAGTAATTTCGGGGTTAACAATATCATGTATAATCACTAGATCTGTGATATAACACTATTTAGTGAGCCACCATTTTTGGAATGGTAACTTGCTAAATGTGGCTATGTGAGAGCTACCCATACTAAGCATAGTATTGATGTTGTCCAGGTTTATATGACAGTCTTAATTCGTTTGCTCTAGATCTAGAAAAGTCATTTCATGTGTTGCTTTGTGGCGAATAATTGAACATCCGAGTATTTAAAATCGAGTCTATTAGATTAGTTTAGTGAATCGTAATAACTTTGTTGAACTTGCATGTTTTCCTTGCTATCCTTATTTCGTAGGGAAAAATTTATATATTTAGGTTCTCTAATCTTTTATAGCTATATTTACTCATTTTTCATTCTAACCCTTCTTTCCTAAAACTTTACTTTATTATATTTTATTTTCCTTATTTTATCTTCCTTGTTGATCTTTAGAACAAGCCCTTCCCTATGGGATCGATATCTTTTAAAACTACATTTCAACTATATACTTGCAGTTATCATCATATTTCTATTTGATAAGAGGTACTGACAA
>CATIWQ010056726.1:0-23211 GCA_949673415.1 Euphorbia schlechtendalii | reverse complement strand
CATTTTATGCTCCATACCACTCTCCCCTTTTTTCAGTGGTTGCATTTTATGCTCCATACCACTCTCTCATTTTTTTCTTTTAAGCATATGTTTTTTAAGTACTTTGTACTTTGCACCCATTTTTCATGCTATGCTTTCTTTTTATTTTTTCACTCAATGAATGGTTGCAATTTCTGCTCCGTACCATTCCTCACCTTTTGCATAACTCATTGGTTATCCTCTCTTTCGTTTGATTTTTCTTTAATACCCTCATCCTTTATTGATCAAATTCAAAGTATTTTGGCTGTAGTTTCCTAACACTTTAAACACACTCAATACTTATAGGACTTATTCGAGATTTGCATATAAAACTCATAGTAAGAATACCATTAGATATTACTCCACTTAAACTTATCGGAAGCATTAAACTAAAACTATATAACCTATACTAATTCATGTTACATCGAAATATAAATCGAAACTTACTTGGAATGTTGCTCTTAAATGTTACTCACCACTCATCCTTTCCAATTTGGTAAATGTTGTGCACTAACATCAAACTTGTAATACCTAACACTCACAATAACCTTGGATAATTGTAAGTAAAGTATAAGTCATGATAATGTATTAATTGATATGAAAATCAATAAAAATTTACAAATTCTTCAATTTTTCTACTTTTATTAATTTTTTCTGGATTTTACAGGATTTTTACAAATGCCCCCCACACTAAAGAATGCAATGTCCTCATTGTGAGACATTTAATAAAAATCTAAACTAAACAACTAAAGCTAGTCTAAAAATTATTGAAAAAGATAAAATAAGAAAAGAATAAACCCGTTTTTATTGAGAAGGAGAATCTAGGGCCCATGTTGTGATCGCGATGGCTTGTCTCGATCGTGATTTCCTTCAAAATAAGAACAGAAGGTTTTGCTGTATAACGTCACGAGCGCGAGATGTATGTTGCGGTCGTGAAATTCTTTAATTCTTCAAATTCTTGAAATTTTAGACTTTTTACCTAAAAAAACATAGAAAACAAACGTATTAAATATAATTACCTTCCTCGGACAATTCGATCTCTAGAACACACTTGCCTTCCTTGGTAACAAAGTCAAAAAATTGTTCGCCACTTTTCTACTGATAAGTTTAATAGTTTGTTCACAAGATTTGGCTATATATAAATGGTGCCAAAAACTTGTTCACGTAAAGTATAGGTGTTGTCAATACCTCTTATCAAATAGAAAAATGATGATAACTACAAGTATATAGTTGCGATGTAGTTTTAAAAGATATAGATCCCACAGGGAAGGACTAGTTCTAAAGATCAAATAGGGAAGTAGAATAAAAAGAAAATAAAATAATGTAAGGTTTAGGAAAGGAGGATTGGAATGATGGATGAATAGATAAATTTATGAAAGATTAGAATAGATAAAAAGTATATAGATATTCCCTATGAACAAGAATAGCAAAGAAAATATGCAAAATCATCAAAGTTATTATATTCACTAGATTAATTTAACAGACTTGGTTCTAGACACTCAGATATTCAATTATTCACCACAGAGCAACACATGAAATGACTTTTCAAAATCTAGTGCAAACGAATTAAGAAAATTATATAAACTTGGCAATATCAATACTATGCTTAGTACGGGTCGCTCTCACATAGCCATATTTAGCAAGTTACCATTCCAAAAATGTTGGCTCACTAAATAGCATTATATCATAGATCCAGTGATTATACACGATATTGTTAACCCCAAAACTACTCTTAAAATTAACTCCAACGCAAAAAACTTGATTAATATAAGAGACTCGACATGAAATACACATTATGACACATGGACATATCATAAACTTCAAAATAGAAAGTACAAGTAGAAAGCAAAGAAAAGTTGTAAGGTATGCAAGTGAAAGCTAAAGTTGATCAAATAGTATCCACTCTTTAATGGGAGTCGTCAATTCCCATAATTCCTGCATCTGCTTTGAATTTGGTCTCGGCCTGTACAAACCTCCGCTAGGATGATATTCTTTATGAATATCGAACAAACGAATGTTGAAGAATGAAAAATTTTATTGATATGTGATTTGCAAGTACACTTATACAACAATCACTCAAAAATGTAGAGAAATGTAGTGATAAAATAAGGATTCGAATCACTTATACATTTTCTCGCTAACGCTTATGAACGTAGTGAAATCTAGACATTTTTACTCTCTATCTATGCATACACATGCACTATAACACACACATAATCACTCACAATCCATGCCCACAAAATTGGTGAGTTTGGAACCCTATTTATAAAGTACGAAGGGTTGCGTCTATCCAAACGAAGAGTTGTGTCCATTGGTGAAAGATTGCATCACTTCATTGTGATTGGTTTAGAAGTTTCAATCTTATCCACAATGGATAGGCACCTTTTTATGATTGGTTGACTTCTGATAAGTGTCTTTTCATTGGTAGTTGATGGCGGTTGAATGCGGTTGATCGTTCTTATTTGGCAGTTGGTAGTTAAGAAGATTAAACCAGAAAACCATCCAAGTCACGACCGCGATATACAAGTCACGACCGTGAATCTTCAATTGATAGATTTCTATTTTTAAGAAGAACAAGTCACGATCGTGAATGATTGTTGCGATCATGAATTGAGTTTTTCTTTAGAATTCTTCCTATAAATTCACCGATCTTCGATAGCTTCGATCCTAAGCCAAATCTTTAAGTTCCACGCATCTTTTCGCACCTTTTTTACTCTTTTTACATTGAATTCTATTTTAGATCATTTGACTCCCAAGATTTACCTAGTATCTGCATTTGCACAAAAAAAAAACACGTGAAATCTTTTATATGAAGTATAAAAATGACTTAAACTATATTGTTTAGTGTGTAAAATTATAATGATAATAAGTGTTACTATACACTTATCAATATTCAAGCCGGAAATGTGAATTTTCTTCAACGATTGAATATCACAATTTATGTGGCATTTGCATTGCATAACCTTCATGACCTCCATGGAAAACCAATTGTTCATTGTTATCTGAAGCCAAGCAACGTACTTCTCGATGGGAACATGGTTGCACACATAAGTGATTTCGGTTTAGCCGGATCATTAACGAATAACAAGGTTGTCTCAAAGAGCGAAAGCAACACAATCGAAGTTACAGGGACTATTGGGTATGCTCCTCCAAGTAATGATCATGATAACCCAAGCCCTCTAGTCAGGCCTGATCCTGAAATGTTGGGGGCCCTAGGCAAAATAATGTGATAAAATATTAAAAAGGCCCTTAATAAAAAAATAATAATTTATAATCTAGTTAATAACTAATTACATAAAAAGTAAATATTTTTTGGCCCCTTCTAGTTTTGGGTCCAAGGAGATCGCAACTCTTGTTATTATATTGCAAACAAACTGATGAATATATAAAACCATAACAATACAAAGTACGCGATGGGAAGTCCAGCATCATGAGAAGGAGATGTATATAGTTATGGGATCTTTATCCTAAAGATAAGCATATGATCAACATAAAGACAAATAATCACACACATCTCGTCAATTATTTTAGTATACACACACTTATCCACATCAAGAGATGAAAAGCAATCTTCCATCAAAACTTTATCAAATTTCTCATGCCATTGTTTGGGTGCTTGGTTTAAACCATTTAAAGACTTTACTAATTTACATATTTTCCCTTCTTGCCCAGGTTTAACATACCCCTCGGGTTGCACCATATAGATCTTTTCATCTAAATCGCCATTGAGAAAAGTAGTTTTCACATCCATTTGATGGATAAAAAGATTATAAACTGAAGCTAAAGTAATTAAAATCGGAATAGAAGAAATTCTAGCCACCGAAGCATAAGTATCAAAATAATCAACATTTTCCTTTTGAGTAAAACCTTTAGCAACTAGACTAGCTTTAAACTTATCAATGGAACCATCAGGAAAATGTTTCTTTTTGAACATCCACTTACAACCAATAGGTTTAGCTCCTAGAGGTAAATCAACTAAAATCCAAGTTCCATTTTTCAAAATAGAATCAAGTTCAATTTCAATAGCTTCTCGCCAAAATTTTGACTCAAAAGATGAAATAACTTCAGAAAAGGTTTTAGGTTCATCTTCAATCAAATACATATAAAAATCATCACCAAAAGATTTTGCTTTTCTTATTCTCTTTCCTTCACTCAAAGAATCTTTATCAAAAACATTTTGAAGATTAGGTACAACTGGGTCAACATTCGGGACAATACTAGAAGTGGGAAATTCTCTAGTCATATATGGAAAAGTATTTTCAAAGAACTCTGCATTCTTTATCTCAATAATAGTGTCGCTTTCAAACACATCACTTTTAAGCACAAGAAATCTATAGGCATCACTATGTTTTGCATAGCCTATGAACACACAATCAGAAGTTTTTGAACCTAATTTCCTCTTTTTAGATTTGGGAAGAAGAACCTTAAAAAGACACCCCCACACTTTCAAATATTGCAAGTTAAGAGAATAACCCTTCCATAACTCATATGGTGTCTTATTTTTCTTCTTAGAAGGAATTCTGTTTTGAACATGACAAGAAGACAGAATAGCCTCACCCCAAAAATTTTCAAGAGCACCAGAACTTAAAAGCATACAATTCATTATTTATTTTAAAGTTTGGATTTTTCTCTCAGCTATACCATTGGATTCAGGTGAATAAGGAGGCGTGGACTCATGTATAATGCCATGATTCTCACAAAAATCATTAAAGGAAAAATACTCACCACCCCTATCGGATCTTGTCCTTTTAATCTTCTTATTCAATTGATTCTCAACCTCAATTTTTGTATAGCAAAAACATATCAAAAGCCTCATCTTTACTATGAAGTAAATACACTTTTGAATATCTTGAAAAATCATCAACAAAAGTAATATAATACTTTTTACCACCTCTAGACATGGTAATTAATTTTCAAGTGTCCCAAGTCAGAATGTATTAAACTTAGTAATTCTGATTCTCTTTGAATTGATTTAAAAGGCTTCTTAGTTTGTTTTGCCTCAACACATGTTTCACACTTTTGATCATAAGAAATTTTAAGATTAGATATTAAACCACTAGAATTTTAAAGCCTTAAGTAACGCAAACTAGAATGTCCTAATCTAGCATGCCATAAATCATAAGAATCAACAATATAAGCAGAATTACTACCATTATTATTATTAGTAATTTCGGAAACATTGAGTACAAACAGACCATGATTATAATAACCCTTTCAGACAAACACATTATTCTTGGTTATGATGACCTTATCGGACTCAAAAGCTACCTTCACACCATTTTTGCCTAAAAGGCCAATAGAAACCAAGTTGGTTCTAATATTTGGAACATGAAGCACCTCATTAAGTGCCAAAATTTTGCAGATGTGAGCTTGATAAGAACTTTTCCCTTTCCATGAACTTGAGCAGTTCGGGAATCACCAAGATAAACTGTTTCTTCTCCACTATCTATTGGAGTATAGGCCTTGAATGCATTTTTATTCACACATATGTGCCGCATATCGCCAAAATCCATTACCCACTCATTCACATCAGCAACCAAATTTACCTGTGAAATGACCGCAGCAATTATATATCATCTACTTCAACCAAATTAACACTTTGCACTAGAAACAGCTTTGGGCCATTTCTCTCATGTGCGCAAGAGCCCACCTTGATTCTATTACAATTTTACAAGCCCATAAGAAGCATTTTAATACAAACCACATAAATTCTTTCAAACTTTCCCATGTGGGATATTGTTCTTTTGAAAGTAAGCTAGTAAAACACTAGTTTTTCCAACATCTTCAACTCATGGAATTCTTCACATTCTTTTGAGGACCAATTCCAACTTCCCTTGCAAACCTTTCATCGCTGACTAGTTTCACTTTAGCTACAAATAATTTGGTCAAAAGTGTTCCTACCGAATTGGCAAGCTTGAGAAGATTAACATTCTTTATGGTTTCGTCAAATCGTTTTTCCGGTAATATTCCTCCAACCCTTTTTAATATCTCTAATATTGTCTTCTTCTCAAATGCTAAAAATTACCAACTCAATGGATCTATACCTGAAACTATTGGCCTCACTTTACGGAATATTCGAGAATTTTACGTGGGTGCGAATGAATTTTCCAGGCCTATCCCGAGTTCCATATCCAATGCTTCTAATTTGCAGAAGTTTGATGTTCCTGAAAATAATTTCAAGGGAAAATTGCCGAACTTCAGAAATCATCCTAACCTCTCATGGCTCGATATTGGGGGAAATTTTCTTGGATCAAATTCTTTGGAGGACTTGATCTCTTTAGCGTCTTCGACGAACTCTACCAAGTTGGAATTTCTGAATTTGGCTACTAACAATTTTGGAAGAGTTTTGCCTAAATTTATAGCCAATTTATCTACTAATCTAGATACGCTTCATTTTGGATGTAACAAATTCACAAGAAATATTCCCAAAGCCTTGGAAAATTTCGTTAACTTGACTGATCTTCGTATGGAGAGTAACTTATTCACAGGTGTTATTCCACCATATTTCGGAAAACTTAAGAAGCTACAACGATTGCTTTCGTGGGGAAACAGATTGTCAAGTGAAATTCTTTCCTCGTTTGGCAATCTCACTCAACTGTATATGCTTAGTTTATCGCAGAATCGATTAACAGGATGCATTCCTTCGAGTATCAGAAATTGCACGACCTTGAATTTGCTAGTTCTTCATCAGAATCACTCCACGACAGTATACCTTATTAGATTCATAAATTTCCTAGTTTTGATGGATAATTCATTGAGTCAGGAAGCTTGTAAATTTAAATTTTCTCGATGTTTCAAAAAACAAGTTTTCAGGTAAAATTTCGACAAGTATCGGTGATTGTTTAGCCTTGGAATATCTAAATATGCAAGGAAATTCTTTCCAAGGATTGATTCCATCAACTTTGGCTTCTTTGCGAGGCCTTCAATAGTTAGATCTTCCTACAAACAAATTAGCAGGTGAAATTCCGAGTAGTTTGCGAGATGTTCGTTATATGCAACACTTAAATGATCTTCGAGGTGAAGTTCCAATAGCAGGAGTTTTCAAAAATGTGACTGCATTATCATTGATGGGCAATTCTTAGCTTTATGGTGGTATCACAAAACTACTTTTTCAAAAATGTCTGAGCAAATCGATGAATAAAGGCATGATTCGCACTTTTAAGAATGTGTGTGCTGTACTTGGTTGCTATATTGTTCTAGCCGGAAATGTAAATTTTCTTCAACGGTTGAATACTGCAATTGATGTGGCGTTTGCATTACATTACCTTCATCCATGTAACGTTTGAAAAAATTTACGATTTGTGAATATCGGTTATTTTTTATTAACCTTGATTGAATTTTTGATCTTGCAGGCATGGGCTTTCTTTTACAGTTTCCTTCCTACCCCACAGTTTGCTGTTCATAAGATTTTTTCTATACTCATTCTGAAAGGCTTATCCTTGGCAACGACGCCAAAAACTTGTTCGACACCTTTCTACTGATAATATAACAGTTCTAAATATGAACAGGTGTTGTTAATACCACTTATCAAATAGAAAAATGATGATAACTACAAGTATACAGTTGTGATGTAGTTTTAAAAGATATCGATCCCACAGCGAAGGAATTCGGTTCTAAGGACCAACTAGAATTACGGAACAAAAGAAATAAGATATATTGTAGGGTTTGGATGATAGACTGATGAATAGACAGATGCATGAACAAATTAGAGAAGATGTAAACTATATAAATATTCGCTAAGAACAAGTATAGTAGAGAAAAACAATCAAAATCATTAAGAATATTTCATACACTAGATAACTTTAACAAACACGGTTCTAGACGCCCAAATATTCAATAATTTACCATAGAGCAACACATGAAATTGTTGGGTTCTGATTATCATAAGGTGAAGTTTTGTTGATTCTGAGTTCAGAAGCACGAGTAACTCAGCAAACAGCAAACGAAGTTTTCATACTGAGTTAGAAGACCACTCAGCAGATAGTATCAAGAGTACATAATGAACAGCAAAGTACTATCTATACTATGTCAAACACCTACTCCGCAAGTCATAAAGAACTGAGTTAAAAGTTCACTCAGCAAGCAATCATGGAGAACTGAGTGAGAATTTTACTCAGCAGACGGTCACGAAGAACTGAGTCAAACGACTACAACTAGCAGTCATGAAGAACTGAGTAAGATGAACACTCAGCATGCGATCACTCATCAAGACGACTGCAGTATTCTGAATCAGACATAGTGAGTTAGATGATAACTTAGCTTACTGAGTCAGACGATTACTCAGCAGAAAGCAACGAGGTACTTTACGTACTGAGTCCAAAAGTTATCGAGAAGTCTAAGTTAGAAGAGCAAGATAATTCAGAAGATAGCAATGCCGCAGAAGACGTAAAGCAGAAGCACTCAGAGGAACGTTGGTCAGAAGCGCAAAGAAATAGTGAGATCTCAGAGGACGACAAACAGAAGAACTCAGAGGAACACTGTTACTCAAAAGCAAATGAGCAGTAATACCTCAGAAGATATCACCAGAGGAACATTACAAGCTCAAAGGAACAACGGACTATTTCAGAGGAACACTATAGCAGAAGTGATTCAAAAACCAAAGATTTCAGAGTTATTCTGAGGATAGTCTCAAATGATGGAAGCTGACATGGCACTACAGACACGATGCACTGTGTTCCACCAATAAAGCAGAAATAAGTCAAGATTCCACCTTTATGACACAAAAGTCAGAAAGAGTATGGGATTTAAATATTGACCGACAAACATATCCTGAAATCACGGTATGGTCTTATTTGGACTTATTCATTTTCAAATGAGAGCGTGTCTGCAACGGGAGGATTCTCAACTCAACTGGAAGATTCTCCATTCAAGACAAAAGTTCAACGGGAAGATTCTTAGACCAAGTTTCAAGCTCAACTAGAAGAATCTCAACATAAGTACAAGCTCAACGGAAACATTCCTTTCCTCTATAAAAGGATGTTTTCCACCATTGAAGAAAGATAGAGAAGCAGAGAACAACAATCCAAGTGAAATCCAGTTTTTATCTTCACAATCATCTCTTTGTAAATACAAATAGCGAACACTCAAAGTCCTATCTGTTTGTAAAAAGCTATCTGAGATAAAAAGTTTAGTAGCTTATTCTATCTACTTTAGAACTGTTGTAAACACACTAGCAGTGGTTAAGCTAGGTGTGTAGGAGCTTAAGATCACTTGTGAGATAGTTGCTCAGGAAGATAGAGAAGCGAAGAGACTTAGATTCAGAAGGAGGTACTTCTGGATTGGTATATCTTAGTGTCACACTAGAGGCTGTTGGACGGTACTTCAGCTAAGAGCCTCAGATACAGTTGGATGGTACTTCTTTATTGGTATAGCTCGTCGAGGTGTGCGAAAGCTTAGAGATCTTGTGAGAACTCTACTCAAGGTGATAGAGAAGCTCGGAGACTCAGATTCAGAAGATAAGGGATTCTGAATTAGTATATCTCAGTGAACCAGAAGCTGTTGGAAGTACTTCAGTTGGAGCCTCATATTCAGGAGACGAGGGATTCTGAATTGGTATAGCTTGGGAAGTTGTTGGAAGTACTCAGCGTGGAGCCTCAGATTTAGAAGAGGGATTTTGGATTGGTATAGCTCGGGAAGCTGGTCAGAGTACTTCAGTTGGAGCCTCAGATTCAGAAGAGGGATTCTAGATTGGTATAGCTCAGAATAGTAGATTGCTGGAAGTGACTTCACAAGCTTTGTAAAAGGTTTACTCTTCACCAGAAGAAGAGTTGATAGTGGATTAAATCTTGGATGGAGTTTCCAAGGATTGGACTAGGCAGGAGGCTGAACCAGGATAAAAATCGATGTTTGTTTTTCCTTACTCAGCATATATTTCTGTGTTTATTTTTAATTCCACATCTAACAAACACTTAAATAATCAAAGGGGGAAATACTGAGTTAGGTACTGTTGCTCAGTATAAACAGTAGCAACTTCAGAAGCTATTTCCTAAAGAACTCAGTATACTCGAAAAAGAGTCATTCACCCCCCCCTCTGATCTATTATTCACCCTACTGGGATCTACAAGTGGTATCAGAGCAGTACTCTATTAACGGATTTAACAATCCAGAGTAAAAGATCATAATGGGTGAAAATAGCATGAGGAATTTGCCTGGCAACTTGACCACACAGATTCTGCCAGGAGGTCTGTTTGTGTCCAGACCCCCGCTGTTCTTTGGATAGAATTATACATTCTGGAAAAACAGAATGAAAAATTTTATACAGTTTTAGGACATGTATGCTTGGCTCGCTATAGCCAATGGTCCATACATTCCTACAGTAACTGTAGAAGGGGTGGTCTCTCCCAAACCTGAAGATTACTATAATGACTCTAACATCAAAAGATTACAGAGTAATGCTGCAGCTATTAACTTCTTACATTGTACTTTAGATGCTGCAGAATACAATAAAATTTTAGGTTGTGAAAGTGCCAAGGAGATCTGGAAAAAGCTAGAGGTGACCTATGAAGGAACAGACAAGGTCAAGGAATCAAAGATCAACCAGAATCTCCGTCTCTATGAGCTGTTCGAAATGGAAGAAGGTGAATCAATATCAAGTATGAATTCTAGATTCACCAACATCATCAACGAGCTGAAGAGACTAGGCAAAAACTTCTCAGAAGAGGAGCAAGTTAAGAAAATTCTCTGAAGCTCAACTGAGAAATGGTAGGCCAAAAAGACTGCAATAGAAGAAGCTCAAGATCTCAAAACTTACAGGTATGGTGAACTTATTGGTTCATTAATTACTCATGAGATGTCTATGCAGAACTTTCAAAAGAAAGATAAGGCCAAGACAAAAACAAAGAAAGCAATAATCCTTAGAGTAGAAGTCAATGAAGACTCATTAGAAGATAATGAGGATATTGCTGTACTGGCCAAACAGTTCAGGAAGTTCATGAAGAGAAATTCAGGAACTTCTCAGAGGCCTAAGAAGAGAGACTTCTCTAAAGGGAAACTCAGAAGATCTAAGGAGAAGTTCAAAGAAGAAAAGACCACATGCTTTGAATGTCATCAAGAAGGACATATTAAACCAAACTATCCTAAGCTGAGAAAGGACAAAGGAAAGAAAGCAATGGTGGCAACATGGAGTGATAGCGAAATCGAAAGCTCTGCTGATCCTTAGAAAATGAAGAAGCAGCACACATCTACTTCATGGCTGTAGATAATGTGTGCCCAACTTTAGAATCATGGCATAGCAGCATAGAGAGGATTTCATCCTCAGGAGAAACTTCATAGGAAGATGAGGTAAACTCTAAATTTAACATTCCTGATGAAGTTAAGGAAATACTTGCACAACTGTTTAAGCAAGTAAGCAAGAACAAAAAGCACATGAAGCTTCTTGAAGAAAAGCTTGAAGACTTCTGTGTCCAAAACACAACAAGTAAAAGCTCCACCAAAGTCATCCACAAAAGGATTGGAGAACTTGGAGCAGAGGTTGAAAAGTTGAAGAAAGAACTGACTCTGGAAGGAGTCAATGCAAATAACCTCAACAGAAGAGTGATGCTGTTGGAAAGCCATATATCAGGAAAGATTACTCTACCCAGCACATCCGCTTCTAAGAAGAAGAAGCCTGCTTAGAAGAAGGATATTCAACAGCAGAAAGGGCGTCCTCAGAAGAAAGGCATTCCTCAGAAGATCAACACTCCTCATAAGCAAAGGCTTCAACAAAAGAAGCATCAGGGTCAATCCTCAGCTCTTAAGCCAAGAATCTACAAGGAGTACAGATATAGGTATAGCGGACTCAGTCATCAAAAGAGAGGATCTCAGAAGATGACGTATCCATAGACTGGAAAAACCATACCACGGAGGCAACTAACGCAGAAACATACTGACCATTGGTCATCCTCTAGAACCCTGAAGGAATTAAAGGCCAAAGAAGCTTTGAAAGTATTCTGCAACTTTTGCGGAAAGAAAAATCATGTAACCTCAATGTGCAGGTTCAAAAATGGTTTTTATGATTCTTGTACTTGGCCAGATTCAGACTTCAAGGCACCCGAACCCAAGGGAAACTGGGTTCGTAAACACTAACCATTTGCTTTTGCAGAAAAGTCTTAGGTCCACAGAGGGTCAACAAATTCAAAATTTAGATAGTGGATGCTCAAGACTTAAAGCTGGAGATGAGATATCATTCATCTCTTCAAAAGGCAAAAGAAATGAGAAGGCCAGAAGCTAAGCTCACTGAGTTCAGGCACTCAGCTTGGAGAATAAGAATACTCTCCAGAAGCAACCAAGGCGCTTGCTCAACATAATCGTGCAAAGGAGACAAGAACCAATGATCATCTTGAAGGACTGATTCATCATACATCTCAGAATGTCTTTCACATCAAAGGATAACTCAGCATGACTGACCAGTCTACCAGCACGAAGGCGAAGAACAAGTTTAGCATTTGTATTGAGTATGTTGCAAACTTGATTCATGCTGAGTATGAAAGAAGCTAATTGAAGGAGAGCTACACAGGAGGATGTTATCCTTGCAACGTTTCCTAGTTCAGCAAGAAACAAATCTCAGTAGTAGCTATCCTCGCTAGAAGCAGAGTACAAGACAGCAGAGTCTAGCTCAGCATAACAGGGTCAAGCACAACGTCAGACATCCCTCCATACGATATAAGGAGCTGATGTACATACATACTGAAGAACATCAGACTCTAAGCAAAGAACAAATCGCTTTCCTCAGAAGAAGGTACAAGTCACTCAGTATGATCAGCGCTCAACAACTGTAGTTACTCAGAGGGAGTAACAAGTCTCAGAAGGAACAATTATCCTCTGAAGGAATCCACAACGGTGTTTCTCAGAAGATTTAACCCGGGAGTTGATATATTTTTCAAAAATTTAAAAACCCGAATCCTAAGCCGGATTGTTAGGTTACAACTATTCACATCCCATCGTCATTCACGCACTTGACGGTTATGGAAAACGTAGACGGTAAATGATGAAAATGTTCCACTTATTTCTCAAGATAAAGTTGTCATCAAAATCCCTCCAAAGACCTTTAAACCTGTTCTATATAGGTCACATCCCAATACCATCATACCCCAGCGCTATCTGGGAGATAATGCATTCCTTGAAGCACCATCATTCAAACCCACAATTGAATTTCATCAATTGGGAACTTGGCTGAAATTGAAGGAACAAACCTTTCCCAAGATTGTAACTGAGTTCTACTCAAATCTACAAAGATATACTGTCAGTGAAGAGGAACTGAAGACTAAGGTGAAAGGAAAGGAGATGATCATCACTTCTGCATATTTAGCTAAATTGCTGAATTTGAAGGATGAAGGCGTGGCCTTAAGAAGAGGCTGTGAAGACACAGCTCAGTACGACAAGAAAGCCTACATGCCAGAAGGATGGTTTGGACAGAAGATCAGCACTCACATGCCTCAGGAGCCGAGATACTGGCAATTCATTATGGCACATCTTCTTCTTCAGAAGATGAACTTAGCCAATGCAGTATCAAGTTACAAGCACTGCATCCTGGTCCATTTGGTTGAGAAGAGAAAGGTCAACTGGCCTATTGTTATAATGCAGCACATGCTTCACCACAAGTTTACACTTGGTGGTCTAGTCAACAGAATTGTAGCATCTTATGCTATCGATTGTTCAGATGAAGAAGGATCAATTGGCAGTGAAATTGTGAGGGAGACCTTTGACAAAAAGGTAGATTATGGCATGAAGTGGGATAAGGAAGAAGCCCTGAAGAAGGACTTAGCCAGAAAGCAGAGGGAGAAGGAGTTGAGAGCTGCCAAGAAAAGTGAAATGGCTAAAGGAGTTGAGAAGGCCTCTCCTAAGAGATAGAGGGTGCCAGTGTTGAAACTGGAAGAGGTCCCCAAGGTAAAGAAAAGCAGAGTCAGCAGAGGCAAGATAACTACTGTTGAAGTAGCAGCCAAGCCATCTAAAGTCACAGAAGGAAAAGCTCAAGGTATTACATACTCTATGAGCAAGGAACAGTATGTGCCAAGGCCATTGGGACAGAATAGTTCTGATGATGATGAAGACAATAAACCAATCAGCATTCTAACCAAGAGAAAAAGGGGAGAATTTGATCCCAACATGGCCATCCCAAGTGATGAAGAAACTGAGTATGAGGAAGAAGATTCACCTGTAAAGAAAGTTAAAACTTACGGGCAAACCATCATCTCAAAGGATGATCCTCAGAAGGATGAGATGATAAAAGCTATCAACCAGAGCATCGTTGAAGCATATTCTCATATTCCTCGCAAAGGCACAGTTGGTGACTTGAAGATTGCTGCTGAAGAGGAAGAGAAGAAAGCTCTGTCAAAAGGAAGGAGAACTCCTACTCTAGAGGAGTATACAGCAAAGATGAAGGAGAAAAGCACTTCAAAAAACTGAAGAAGATAACTCAGTAGAAGTGGATGGAGGAATACTATAAGGGACATCAATAGATTTTGACTTGCCTCTAGGAGCAAATCCAATTGCTCCAAGTTCCATACCTCTAAAGATGGCCAATCCTACAAACTTCATATTGGAGAAGAAGCCACAGTCTCCCCCTAAGGATCAACAAAGGACTGTGTTTGATCCCTCGCATCTCTTCTTAGCACCACATGAAACTCCACAAAAGCTTTTATCCACTCCTAGAGGATCACCAGCGTCTCATGATAAAGATCCTATTGTGGTAGCAACATCAATCGCTCAAGAAGTTGTCAAAGAACTTGAGGCTGAGGCCAAGAAAGCTGAGTCCTCAGAAAAGGAGAAAAAGCTAAAGAAAAGGAAGGAGCCAATGAGCAATCTCTGCTGAAAGAGAATATGCTTAAGGAAGATCCGTTCTTATTAGCTCTTCAGAAGAAAGAAGTAGAGACACCAGCAACAGCTGAATGGGGAGTTCAATCATCAGCATCTGATCCAGCAGCTGAGTTCATAGCCATGGCTCGCTTAGTATTTGCTAAACAAGATATAAGGCCAGAAGATATAAGGGAGGAAGATGAAGATGATGATAAAACTGAAGGAGATAAGGATGAGCTTGAAACTGTGTTGGTAGAAGACACTTAAGATGAAGAAATCGATGCTCAGCACAAGGAGCAACCAACCAAGTAACAACAGCACTCCTCAATTCCAAAGGTTTTGGTGGATCCTAACAGTTCCATTACATTGATTCCCAGACCTGAGGATCAAAGAATCTATGGAGACGAGTCTCTTGACAGCAGAAGGTGGATGATTGGCAACATTGCTGAGGGAGTGAAATCCAGCTCTTCTGTTCCTGTCAATTCCCTTCAGCATATAGGGAAGACTCTTGATGACTTGCTGACTATGGCACTCCGCCTTAACAACACAGTAGTGGATACTCAGCTAGTTCCTTTCAACCGCCAACTAGCTCAAAGTGTAACTCTCATCTCAGAGCAGGCGTAGATCATAATGCAAAGAGCTGATAACATTCCTTTGCCATCTCAGATTCGTTCTGAACTGATCAAGCATCTGCAACCACTGATGGAGACTAGGCTCAGTAACTATGTGGATATCCTAGATGCTTTGAAGAAAATAAATGAGTTTATGGATGTTGGTGAAAGAGGGCTAGAGATAATCCATGATGAAGTCAATGGAGTAAAGGAGCACTCCCAAAGTTAGTATGCTGACATTATGTCTACTCTGGGAACTGCCATAGAGCGCTCATCCACAGAACTCTCCATGGAATTAAGAGATGAGATCCAGGCGCTAAGGACTCAGAATGCTTACTGTTTGTGGCAACATGAGAGGATTCAGAATAGTCTTACTGAGTTACTAAAGCACACGAATGACTCTAAGGCTGAGACTCTTAAGGTTATACTGGACTCCAAGAGAGACATCAAGAGTGAGATCTCCAAAGCAATAGATGCAGCTCGCAAGCAGATAACTGAGACTTCATTTTCTCAGAAAAACGAAGTTATTGATGATATTGGAGATAAGCTGAAAGAGCATGCTGATGCCCTTACAAAGATCACAACTGAAGCGAGAGATATTATGATAGTAAGCAATGCAAACGCATCAGCAGAGCTTCAGAAGAGCGTAGACAGCCTAAGTAATCAGCTTAATGGCCGATCTCTTCACTCTTTCTATTCTCATGACAGCTAGATTGTTCCATTCCTGCAGCATCTGACAAATGGGCTAAACACTCAGTGGATCTGGAATCAGAAAGCTCTCCAGGTGATACTTGAAAGTATTTTCCCTTCTGTACCCAGCAAAGCAGCAAGGCTGATCCAGCAGATTGTTCCCCCTCTTCAAGCAAATGCAACGGCTATACAAGAAGTTATCCAGAGGTTTGCACTTGATGAAACGAAGATTGTCGCTCAGCTTGTTAGTATTGAGTGGAGGGAGAAAGACAAGCACTCCTTCAAAGAAATCTGGGAACGGCGAATGATCTCCAACCAACCATCCAGCAGCAGCGCCATGGAGATTGATTAACAGCAGGAACATCAAGATGATGAATTCATAGCACTTAATGAAAAACCATTGTAATAGAATTCATTATTATAGTTGTATTGAGTACTTTGTAAAAACTTGTAATCGTCATTAATAAAGAGTTTTTACTTTTGCTTCAGCAGAACAACTCTTTGTTATACTGGCTTCCTTATATAAATAGAACCTATGTATAGAATTATGAGGGAGTAAGTACACAAATTACATCCTGTGCTTGACTTCACTCAGAACCAACAAAATGAGGGAGATTGTTGGGTTCTGGTTATCATAAGGTGAAGTTTTGTTGATTCTGAGTTCAGGAGCACGTGTGACTCAGTAGACAGCAAACGGAGTTTTCATACTGAGTCAGAAGACCACTCAGCAGACAGTATCAAGAGTACATACTGAACAGCAAAGTACTATCTATACTGTGTCAAACACCTACTCCGCAAGTCATAAAGAACTGAGTCAGAAGTTCACTCAGCAGGCAGTCATGGAGAACTGAGTGAGAAGTTTACTCAGCAGACGGTCCCGAAGAACTGAGTCAAATGACTATAGATGGCAGTCATGAAGAACTGAGTAAGATGAACACTCAGCTTGCGATCACTCATCAAGGCGACTGCAGTATTCTAAATCAGACAAACTGAGTTAGACGATAACTTAGCTTACTGAGTCAGACAATTACTCAACAGAAAGCAACGAGGTACTTTACATACTGAGTTCGAAAGTTATCCAGATGTCTAAGTCAGAAGTGCAAGATAATTCAGAAGATAGCAATGCCTCAGAAGATCTAAAGCAGAAGCACTCAGAGGAACGTTGCTCAGAAGCGCAAAGAAATAGTGAGACCTCAGAGGATGACAAATAGAGGAACTCAGAGGAACACTGTTACTCAAAAGCAAATGAGCAGTAATACCTCAGAAGACATCACCAGATGAACATTACAAGCTCAGATGAACAACGGACTATTTCAGAGGAACATTATAGCAGAAGTGATTCAAAAACCAAAGATTTCAGAGTTATTCTGAGGATAATCTCAAATGATGGAAGCTGACATGGCACTACAGACATGATGCACTGTGTTCCACCAATAAAGCTGAAATAAGTCAAGATTCCACCTTTATGATACAAAAGTCAGAAAGAGTATGGGATTTAAATATTGACCGATAAATATATCCTGAAATCACGGTATGGTCTTATTTAGACTTATTCATTTTCAAATGAGAGCGTGTCTGCAACGGGAGGATTCTCAACTCAACCGGAAGATTCTCCATTCAAGATAAAAGCTCAACGGGAAGATTCTTATACCAAGTTTCAAGCTCAACTGGAAGAATCTCAACATAAGTCCAATTTCAACGGAAACATTCCTTTCCTCTGTAAAAGGATGTTTTCCACCATTGAAGAAAGATAGAGAAGCAGAGAACAACAATCCAAGTGAAATCCAGTTTTTATCTTCACAATCATCTCCCTGTAGATACAAATAGCAAACACTCAAAGTCCTATCTATTTGTAAAAAGCTATCTGAAATAAAAAGGTCAGTAGCTTATTCTATCTACTTTAAAACTATTGTAAACACACTAGCAGTGGTTAAGCTAGGCGTGTAGGAGCTTAAGATCACTTGTGAGATGGTTACTCAAGAAGATAGAGAAGCGAAGAGACTCAGATTCAGAAGGAGGTACTTCTGGATTTGTATATCTCGGTGTCACCCTAGAGGTTGTTGGATGGTACTTCAGCTAAGAGCCTCAGATACAGTTGGATGGTACTTCTGTATTGGTATAGCTCGTCGAGGTGTGCGGAAGCTTAGAGATCTTGTGAGAACTCTGCTCAAGGTGATAGAGAAGCTCGGAGACTCAGATTCAGAAGACAAGGGATTCTGAATTAGTATATCTCAGTGAACCAAAAGCTGTTGGAAGTACTTCAGTTGAAGCCTCAGATTCAGAAGATGAGGGATTCTGAATTGGTATAGCTCGGGAAGCTAGTGGAAGTACTCAGCGTGGAACCTCAGATTCAGAAGAGGGATTCTGGATTGGTATAGCTCAGGAAGCTGGTCAGAGTACTTCAGTTGGAGCCTCAGATTTAGAAGAGGGATTCTGGATTGGTATAGCTCAGAATAGTAGACTGCTGGAAGTGACTTCACAAGCTTTGTAAAAGGTTTACTCTTCACTAAAAGAAGAGTTGATAGTGGATTAAATCTTTGGACGGAGTTTCCAAGGACTGGACTAGGCAAGAGGCTCAACCAGAATAAAAATCACTATTTGTTTTTCCTTACTCAACATATATTTCTGTGTTTATTTTTAATTTTGCATCTAACAAACACTTAAATAATCAAAGGGGGAAATACTGAGTTAGGTACTATTGCTCAGTATAAACAGTAGCAGCTTTAGAAGCTAATTCCTGAAGAACTCAGTATACTCGAAAAAGAGTCATTCACCCCCCCCTGACCTATTATTCACCCTACTGGGATCTACAGAAATTACTTTTCTAAATCTAGGGTAAACGAATTTTGACACCTATGCTTAGTATGGGTTGCTCTCACATAGCCATATTTAGCAAGTTACCACTCTAAAAGTGTTGGCTCACTAAATAATCAAGGATCTAGTGGTTATACACAATCTTGTTAACCTCGAAATCACTCTTTTAACTCGAAAGCATATAACTTCATTAATATAAATGACGCAAGATGAAATACTTGTTATGACACATAGACATATCATAAATTTCGAAATAGAAAGTATAAGTAGAAAACAAAGTAAAGTTGTAAGATATGCAAGTGAAACCTAAAGTTGATCAAACCGTATCCACTTTTTAATGGGAGTCGTCAATTCCTGCAATTCCTACGTCTATTTTGAATTCGGTCTCGACTCGTACAGAACCTCCTCTAGGATGATATTCTTTATGAATATCGAATAAAAGAATGTTGAAGAATAGAAACTTTTATTGATAAGTGCTTTGCAATTATACTCATACAACAATCGCTCGAATTTGGGGAGAAATCTAGTGTTCAATATAAGAATCGAATCACTTATACATTTTTCTCACTAACACTTTGAACGTAGCGAAATCTATACAATTTTCACTCTCTATCTATACATACACATTTTCTTCATCTATTCCCCATGCATCATACAAAATTGGTTGGTTTAGAACTCTATTTATAGAGTGCAAAGGGCTGCGTCTATCCAAATGAAGAGTCGTGTCCATTGGTGAAGGGTTGCATCACTTCAATGTGATTGGATGCAAGGTTTTCATCCTCATGTTCAATGGAAAGGCACCTTTTTGTGATTGGATTACTTTCAAGAGGTGTCTTTTCATCTGACAGTTGATGGCGGTTGATCGTTCTTATCCGGCGGTTGAAAGTTGAAAAGAGTTGACAAAAAACAGTCACAAGTCGCTAGCGTGATATACATGTTGCGATAAACCAGGCAGTCCTTCTTATCGTTCTTCCACGCCAATGTTACCAACATCTCCATATAGTTTTCCACACTATACCCCAGAGACATGTTTGAATAAATGACAAAGTTCAGAATTCTGAGATAATACAGTACCCTATCATAAACCCCAAGATTGATGAAACTGTTCCTATGAATGGTGTAGGAACTTTTGTATTCAGCATCCTTGATTACCTCGAAATGATCTCCTTCTTCATGAGAATAGATCGAAAATGGTGCCTCTTACCATTCTTGTAAGTTTGATGGAGGAACTAGATTGGATTTATTTGTTAGAACCATTTAGAAATGAAAGAATTTTTGAAAGAAATGGGATGGTTTCAGATTTGGAACTAAATTGTGATTGAAAAGGTAAGAAATTCAGATTTCGGATGTGAGAAATGATGAATACTCGCACATAAATTTATAGAGTTTGGAGGAATAACCGTCGAATAACTGCTAAACTACTGAAGTTTTTGCACAAGTCACAATCGTGATTATATGTCACGATCATGACTTACGAGAATTGAGAAATAGAAAGTTTTGTTAAGGGATTCACGAGCGAAAAATGGGGTTGCGAACGTGAATAGGCAAAATAAAAGAAAATCATCTATTTATCGAGAATTTAGACATAATAATATGACGTATCACCTCCAAGATGATTATTTCATATTCTTTTTCACATCCAAGTTAGGATAGACAAATTATACAGTTTAGGAAAGAAACAAATAGATATAATTGGAAAATGTACCTTACTCTCCAAATTTTTTATCTTCAAAACGCACTTGCCTTCCCTAGCAACTGCGCCAAAAACTTATTTGCAAGATTTTGGCTATACTCGTTCCCAAAGGCTTACCCCCTGCAACGGCGCTAAAAACTTGTTCGCCACTTTTCTACTGATAATATAAAAGTTTTAAATATGAATAGGTGTTGTCAGTACAACTTATCAAATAGAAAAATGATGATAACTGCAAGTATACAGTTGCAATTTTAGTTTTAAAAGATAACGATCTTACAGGGAAGGAATTCGGTTTTAAGGATCAACTAGAGTTACGGAACAACAGAAATAAGATAAATTGTAGGGTTTAAATGATAGACTGATGAATAGACAGATGCATGAATAGATTAGAGAAGATGTAAACTATATAGTTATTCCCTAAGAACGAGTATAGTAGAGAAAAACATGCAAAATCATCAAGAATATTTCATACACTAGATAACTTTAACAAACACAGTTCTAGACGCCCAAATTCAATAATTCATCGCAGATCAACAAATGAAATGACTTTTCTAAATCTAGGGTAAACAAATTATGACACTTATAAAAACCTGGATAATAATAATACTATGCTTAGTACGGGTCGCTCTCACATAGTCATATTTAGCAAGTTACCACTCCAAAAATGTTGGCTCACTAAACAGCGTTAATACTTTAACAAACATGGTTCTAGACGCCCAAATTCAATAATTCACCACAAAGCAACACATGAAATGACTTTTCTAAATCTAGGGTAAACGAATTATGACACTTATAAAACCTGGATAATAATAATACTATGCTTAGTATGGGTTACTGCCACATAGTCATATTTAGCAAGTTACCACTCCAGAAATGTTGGCTCACTAAACAGCGTTATAATCACAGATCCAGTGATTATACACAATCTTGTTAACCCCGAAATCACTCTTAAAGTTAACTCAAAAGCATATAACTTCATTAATATAAATGACGCAAGACGAAATACTCATTATGACACATGGACATATCATAAATTTTGAAATAGAAAGTATAAGTAGAAAACAAAGTAAAGTTGTAAGGTATGCAAATGAAAGCTAAAGTTGATCAAACCGTATCCACTCTTTAATTGGAGTCGTCAATTCTCGCAATTCCTGAGTCTACTTTGAAATTCGGTCTCGACTCGTACAAAACCTCCGCTAAGATGCTATTCTTTGTGAATATCGAATAAAAGAATGTTGAAGAACATAAACTTTTATTGTTAAGTGCTTTGCAATTACACTCATACAAAAATCGCTCAAATTTGTGGAGAAATCTAGTGATCGAAATAAGAATCGTGTCCATTGGCGAAGGGTTGCATCACTTCAATGTGATTGGATGCAAGGTTTTCATCCTCATCTTTAATGGAAAGGCATCTTTTCGTGATTGGATTGCTTCCAAGAGGTGCCTTTTTATCTGATAGTTGATGGCAGTTGATAGTGGTTGATCGTTCTTATTTGACGGTTGAAAGTTTAGAAGAGTTGACCAAAAACCATCACAAGTTGCGTCGCCATATACATGTCACGATTGTGAACAATAGTTGGTAAATTTCTGTTTGTGAAGGATGATAAATCACGATCGTGAATGGGTGTCACGATTGTGACATGTGTTTTTCTTCATGATTTTTCTTTACCACTTTGCCGATCTTTGATAACTTCGATCATAAGCAAATTTCTTGTGTTCCACGCATCTTTTTTGCACCTTTTTCACACTTTTTACATAGAATTCCTTCTTTGATCATTTTACTCCCAAGATTCACCTAGTTTCTGCAGTCGTATGAAAAACAACTACATACCATGTGAAATCTTTTATATGAAGTATAAAATGATTCTAAACCATATTGTTTTATAAGTAAAAATATCATGATAATAAGTGTAATTATACACTTATCATTTGCCGATGCTTCTGATGACACCCCCTGCATGGCCCAGATTTGTTCATCTTAAAGGGAGATATATTAGACTCCGCAGGTTATTATCAGTATCTCTGCGTCTTGACACTCGAGCAGGTGAGGATCCTTGTTCTGGTAAATAGGACTACATTCATCTTTTACCTGAAATTCACCCTATTTTGACTTCGATGTTTCTTTTTAGGTGGATAGCAACCCCTTGAGGGGGCTCCCTAGCTACCATATAGCGAAGGAGATCAAGAGGGAGGTGGGTCGGTGTCGCTTTATTCTAGAGGGACCCAGGACCCGCGAGTGGTACCTGGGTGAAAGCATCCAGTTCTGGAGGACTAAGCCAGAGTCGGAAAGGCATCCCTCCTACGCCTCCCATTGGATTGTTCTAGGTGCACTTAGTGATCACCGATCCCGAGGAGAGGCATCTGTTCTTTGAGGAGAATGGTGTGAGGCTCTCCAGACGGCACGGCGACTATGAGGCGTTCATTCAGGAGAGGCTGCTCTCCAGTCAACGAATATGTATTATATATATATATATATCTATGTGTGTGTGTGTGTGTGTGTGTGGATATATATATACACACATATATGTGTGTATATGTGTGCGTGTGTATATATATATATATATATATATATATATATATATATATATATATGTATGTATGTATGTATGTATG
>CATIWQ010056712.1:0-32159 GCA_949673415.1 Euphorbia schlechtendalii | reverse complement strand
AGCCAACATTTTTGGAATGGTAACTTGCTAAATATGGCTATGTGAGAGCGACCCGTACTAAGCATAGTATTATTGTTATCCAAGTTTATATAATCGTCTTAATTCATTTGCACTAGACTTAGAAAAGTCATTTCATGTGTTTCTCTACGGTGAATAATTGAATATCTGAGTGTCTAGAACCGAATCTGGTAAAGTAGTCTAGTATATGTAATATCTTTAATTTAATATCTGAGTGTCTAGAACCGAATCTGGTAAAGTAGTCTAGTATATGTAATATCTTTAATGATTTTGCATGTTTTCTTTGTTATACTTGTTCGTAGGGATAATCTATACCGATTTCTTCTACTCTAATCTATTTATACATTTATCTACTACCATATTCCAACCAACCCAACAACACTAAAATTACCTATGTTATTTTCTTTGTTCCTTTACTTTTGTTAGTCTTTAGAACCGAATTCCTTCCCTGTGGGATCGATATCTTTTAAAACTACATTGTAACTGTATACTTGCAGAGGTTACCATTTTTCTATTTTGATAAGCGGTACTGACAACACCTATTAGCATTTTGAACTTTTATCTTATTGGATAGAGAAGTGGGGAACAAGGTTTTTGGCTTCGTTATACAATATAAGCCATTAGAATTAGTAGAGTCAAAACCTTGCGAACAAGGGGAGACTACGTAAGTAACGGCATCTGAAAAGTTAGTTGGGACATTATTAATTTGCCAAAACACCATGCGGGTTTGTCTATTCAAGATTTTAGGCTCACGAATTGTAGTCTTTTGCCTAAATGGTTTTGGCGAGTTCGGAACGTCGAAGATAACTCTTTATGGGTGATATTTTGTGTAAAATGACATGGGTTCTCATCTTGGTGGGACTTGATTGAGTTTGATAGATTGAAGCTTTCACCGATTTGGTTAAACGTAATCTCGATTTGCTATCGGAACCAAAATTTTTGGCATCGGGGTTCGGTTAGGAGACAGAAACTCGACTATTTTTTGGCTTGATACTTGGGCTTCAAATCAGCCCCTAAAAATTATTTTTGAGGATCTTTGGGAGTTATTTGGAATGAAATCTTGTTCAGTCCGTTTGATGTGCGCGGAATTATTTGAGAATGAGACTTTCGGCAGACCTTTTTGATGTAGAAGGTTGCGTTTATGTGAGCGCAATCGTTGTCTCGAGCTAAAGCAGATGATTTTTCGGAACATCCCATCAATTTTCTCTCCCTCCACTGTTGAGGCCTCTCTTGAGGAGCAGGTAGCATTGTCTTTTTCCCCTTCTTGCGATCGATTTTTATGGAATATCGACCCCAAAAAAATGTATTCGGTTGCTTCGTTTTGTGGCGGGCTGCTTGATGATACGCACATACCGAGGCTGAGTTTCTCGTTTGGGCTGTTATGGAGTACTCTAATGCTCCCTCGTGTCCGTTTCTTCGGTTGGTTGTTGCTTCATGGTAGACTACCGACTCGAGAGTTTCTCCTTCGTAGAGGTTGCATTTCAATAATGGATTCAAATTGCCCATTTTTTTCTATGACTGAGACGATTGATCACATGCTTCTATTTTGTCACGATAGTTGGACAACTTGGTGTAAAACTCTCTCAATTGGCTAGGAGTTTCGGTCCCTATCCCTGAATATGCGACAGACTTTCTTGATTTATGGAGATCTCTGTTCTTGCCGGGTTTAAAGAGGGAGTTCGCAACGACGGTTTTGTTTTGTATAACTTGGAGCATATGGAAAAGAAGGAACAAATTTGTCTTCGAAGAGACCCGAGAGAATGAAGATCTTCTAGTTTCTAATGTTTATCATTGTTGGTTATTTTATAAGAATAGGAATACGCATATTTCTTTTTCGGCATCGGATCTCTTAATTGATCCGACTTCACTTTGTATATGAACCTTGTATTTTTTCGGACGATTCACATTTTGTGACGCTTTCTTTCTAATGAAAAGGGATGTGAGTGTTTTGTAGGCAAGCGATCGTATCAACCTAGTTGGGACGATCGCCTCGAAATTTTCATCCACTCCAATCTTTTTCCGATGGAGGGACACAATGTTACTTTGAAGGTTTTTAAAAAACAATTATTTGGATGTTATTACAAATTTCGTGCATTTAATACGGGATCTAATAAAAACCTTAAACCATAACTATTGGACAAGTGGACACACTTATTTATCAAATTTTACAAACAGTTTCATTTATTAAAATCGGTAGAGGCAATTCCGTAATGGATACAACATTTTACTTTTCCAATTGAAAGAAAAAGAATATTGTAAACTTGTTCCTATTAAGTGGCATGGATTGGGAGATGATTAAGATGAGTTGTCCACGTGTAGAGGAATACATGGCATTGAAGGGGGGCACGTGAGAAAGAAGATTGGAGTTGGCAAATTAGTCATCACGCAAAGCTTGTGCAGCTTTCTTCATTTCATCTTTATATTCATGTTCTACATAACTATCCGCGTGACTATAAATTTTATTGTCTTTTTATTATAAATTTTAAAATTATGGTGCTTTTCAAGATTATTGACAACCGATAGCTATCATCAGAAAAAAGGCCATCTTATAAACTGTCCGGAATTATATTTTTTTTTGGCTTTGAACTAGCAATTTAAAGCTTTCCTTTAATAAGGGATGTAAGATCCAAAGAAAACACCAATCAGACATATGAAATGGGTGGGGTGATCAGGGTTCGAATCCTGTCACCTACAATTGCTCCTAAGATCCAAAGAAGAGAATAATACAAAACACTAAAGAAGATTTGACTTTAATTTATTATTTTTTTGGTAAATAATTTATTATTATGTTTATTTTAACATATGAAAATATTTTACCCCGGGAACTTAACGCTAAATTGTTAACATTATCATAAATTTGTATAAGTTATAGAAATTACTTCAACTTGATAGAACTATATGAGTTTGCTTTGCTACATGGATGCAACAAAATCAAATCTCAAGAAAATTAGAAAGATGAAAAAAAGCATCTGACGAAATACTAAATTAAAGATCTCATATCTTCGGAAAACTCACGTGAAGATATTTTAGAAAAGATGTGCTAATTTTGTGGGTTCCTAAAATCCGCCTAGGTTTTCCTAAAATCGCCCGACTTTTACTATTTACCCTCTTATAAAATTGAATATTTTACCTTTCAACTTTTCATTTTACCTCTTAACTTTTCGTTTTCCCTCTCAACTCTTCATCTTTTTCCTCAAGCTTTCAACTTCTTTGAAAATTTCCATTTCCAAGTCATTCAAATCTCAATCTTTCAACAAAATCAACACAAAAATCATTTAAGAGCAACATATGATGATAGAATATCCATCAATTTGATATCGGGTATGCTTTTATTTCTCAAAATTCTATGAAAAACGAACTTAGAACCCTAGTTCTCAAAATCTCACTTCCAAATATCTCAAACCTTAATCTTTCAACAAAATCAACACTAAAATCATGTGAAAACAATATAGTAAGAAAGAAAAACCGCAAATCGTTCCCGGTTACGGTTTTATTTTGCAAATTACATGAAATTTTTTTTTGACATAATAATGCGACAAAATCTATAAGAGTGACCACTGTGTATTTTTCATTTTATAATAAATTCACAAATTGCAAGATAACATCATTAACTTATTTCCAACCAGAAATGCTTACCATATAAACACATATCACTCCAAGCTAGTGTAAATATGTGAATACAATTAGTAGACAGGTTATGACAGACGGAATCAACCATTTTGTGGTACTTGGTGTATATGAATGGGAACTGATTTTACTTTCATTTTTAGTCACCATATTGCAAGATAACCTCATTTTAACTTATTTCTAACCAGAAATTATTACCATTTAAACACATATCGCTCCAAGGTAGTGTAAATATATGAATACAATTAGTTGACATGTTGTGACTGACGGAATCAACCATTTTGTGATACATGTATGTGAATAAGAATCGATTTTACTTTCATTGGTAGTCACTATTTTGCAAGATAACCTCATTTCAACTTATTCCCAACTAGAAATTGCTACCATTTAAACACATGTCACTCAAAGTTGGTGTAAATATGCGAACACCATTAGTAAACATATTAGGATATACAAAATCAACCATTTTGTGGTACTCGTATGTGAATTAAAATTGATTTTACTTTCATTGGCAGTCACTATACTACAAGATTATCCCATTTGAACTTATTCTCAAACAGAATTGACTAACATTTAAACACACATCACTCTAAATTGGTGTAAATATGTGAACACAATCATTTAACAGGTTGTGATAGATAGAATCAATTATTTGGTGATACTTGTATGTGAATGAGAACTTGTATAATTTTCTTAAAATATTTTATTTCAAATTAATATATGTTATTTTTAATTTTATTGTGTTTGCATTGCATAAATTATAGTTAAGTTAGTGAATTTAATATTAAAATGAAAAAATACATATTATCGCTTTTGTAGATCTTTGTCACTTCTGTAGATCAGTGCGACAAAGATCCACAAAAGCGATAAATATGTATTTTTTTCATTTTGATAATAAATTCAGTAACTCAGCTGTAATTTATGCAACACAAACACAATAAAATTAAAGATAACATCTATTAATTTGAAATAAAGTATTTTAAGAAAATTGTACAAGTTTTCAGTCACATAGAAGTACCACAAAATGGTTGATTTTGTATGTCACAATATGTTGAATGATTGTGTTTGCATATTTACACCATCTTTGAGTGAAACGTGTTTAAATGGTAGCAATTTCTAGTTGAGAATAAGATGAAATGATGTTATCTTGCAATATAGTGACTACCAATGAAAATAAAATCTGTTTTCGTTCACATACAAGTACACCACAAAATGGTTGATTCTGTTTGTCATAACCTATCAACTAATTGTATTCACATATTTACACTACCTTGGAGCGATATGTGTTTAAATGGTAATCATTTCTGGTTAGAAATAAGTTAAAATGAGGTTATCTTGCAATATAGTGACTAACAATGAAAGTAAAATCGGTTCTCATACACATACAACAAGTACCACAAAATGGTTGATTCCGTCTGTCACAACCTGTCAACTAATTATATTCATATATTTACACTAGCTTTGAGTGATATGTGTTTAAATGATAGTCAATTCTAGTTGAAAATAAGTTCAAATGGGGTTATCTTATAGTATAGTGATTACCAATGAAATTTTGTAGTTTGGTAATGGGATAAAGGGACCTTATTCTTATTGCAATAGAAACTATTTTGTAGTTAACTATAAATGGTCATCCACCAAATTTTAAATGCTGTAAATGGTTTACAATATATGGTGAATCAAGATTTAATAGAAGAAAATGGTTATATAGGAGATTACAATGTTGCTACCAATTATCCTACACTAGTTGCTAATTGTCTAGTGCCTCATAACTACATTTGTTCAAATCCTGTCTCAAACAAAGCTAGTACCCGCAACTTGTTTATCTTTGGTTTTCAAACCTCAAACTTCACTCTATGAGCAGATGAATTAGATCAGTCAACTAGTATAGAGTGAATCCTTTCAGAATTATAATGGCAGTAATAATGGAGTGTGAATCAACTTGTAGATGGAGCCTATGCATGATCAGCTAGAGTTGAACAAAATTTCTATGCAATTAGCAGCAAGGAATCAAGTAATTCTATATCTTTAAATAAGAATACATGGATAATTGATACAAGGGCTATTTCCCATATTTTTAATAATTTGCAATTTTTTTGAGAATGTTAGCATAATAGATAACTAGTTTATTTTATTGCCAAATAGTTTAAAGCTTAAAGCATATGACAAAGGTGATATCTATTTTACAAATAATTTTGTCTTAAAGGATGTTTTGTATATACTTGAGTTTGATATTAACTTGTTTCCTGTAACTAAACTGGTAGCTTCTATGCATTGTGAGTTGATATTTCTTTCAATTCTTGTGTGATATAAGATAATATGAGCAACAAGAGGATTGGTTCAACTAGTCAACATAGTGGACTTTATCATCTTTGTACACCTGTTTTAACTCCTAGAAGTGTAAAATTAAATAGTAGTTTTTCTATTTTGTGTAGGATGCAAGCTTTACATAATAGTATTCCCTGAAAAACATTTTAGTTTTGATTTATTTTGTGACATTTGTTTGAAATTTGAACATAAGAAATTACCTTTTGTTGTTTCAAATTATGTTTGATTTAGTTCATATAGATATATGAGGGCCTACAGTTATTTCCAAGCATGGTCAAAGGTACTTCTTAGCTATAGTAAATGATTTTAATAAATTTACATGAGCTATTACTATGAAAGCAAAAAGAGAAACTAGTACATTAGTTGAACAGTTTTGCAAAATGATAAAAATAATCTGTTTGACAAATCCATTAGAGTAATTAGGACAGATAATGGTCCTGAGTTCAACATTACTAGTTTTCACTCTAGATATGGCATATTGCATCAAAACTCATGTGTAGAAACACCACATCAGAATGGTTTTGTACAGAAAGGGTCAACAAATCTTTAATGTTGCTAGGTGTTTAAAGCTACACAGTAAGTTACCTTCAACTTTTTTTTAATGACTATATTGGTCATTCTATACATAAATAAATAGAACACCTACACCTTTGTTGAAAGAATCCAGCCCTTATGATTGTATGATAAATATAGTAAGCTAAAATCTTTTGGCTTCCTAGTTTATGTAGGTACTTTATAGAGAAACAAGATAAAATTTGACAATAAAGCTGAAAATGGTATCTTTCTAGGTTATGAGAATGGTATCAAAGGCTATAAAATCTATAATTTTGAAACCAAAGATTTTGTTGTATCAAGAAATGTAACATGTTTTTAGCATATTTCTCCTTATGAAGCATCTAATACCGATAAGCAATCTTATGTATATAGTAAAAAGTCTATTAGTAAAGAATATGTTCAGAAACAGGTTGACCAAACAGTCATAAGAAAAGGAGCCAAAGTGCATAAACAACCAGCCTATCTCCAGGACTATCATAGTGCTATACTTAACACATGGCAAGTTCTAGAAAATGAACAAGGTAAACTACATTCATTGTCCAATTTTTTTATCTTGCAATAAGCTTTCTATTGAACATAAAGCCTATTCTTTATAATTAAATACTAATATAAAACCTAAAACATATAATTTAGTAGCCAAAAGTAAAGAATGGACAGATGCCATGAAAACGAGATAAAAGCTTTAGATAAAAATGAAACATGGGAAATCGTATCTTTGCCTCTTAGAAAAACACCCATAGGATGCAAATTGATTTATAAAATAGAAAGAAAATTAGATGGGATTATAGAGAGATATAAGGGTAGGATAGTTCCAAAAGGATATACCCAACAAAATGAAATTGGTTACTTAGAGACTTTCTCTCTAGTAGCAAAAATTTCTACAATAATGGTATTATTAACTTTGGCTACTAAAAATAATTGGTTACTAGAAAAGTTAGACATAAATAATGTTTTCCGTCATGGATCTTCAGAAGAAGAAATTTATATGGATGTGCCTTACGGAATTAGTACAATTGTTTCTAACCTAGTTTGTAGACTTAAGAAGACTCTTTATGGACTTAAACAAGCCAGAACTCCACATTGACTAAAGCTCTGTTGGATAAAGGCTTTATACACTCTATGACAGACCCATCTTTATTTGTGAAGGTAATAAAAGGTACATTTATTGCTCTTACAGTTTATGTTGATGATGTTATAATTGTCAGTGATTGTAAGAATGAAATATATGATTTGAAAAAGTATTTACATGAATGCCAGGGAAACTAAAATACATACTTGGTATTGAGATAGCTATAATTAACAAAGATATACATATGTACCAAAGAAATTATGCCTTAGGCTTGTAGAATTTTGTTTCTTGGACTGCAAACCAGCAACCATGCCAGTCTCAATTCAAAAATTAGATTACGTTGCTGGAAGAAAACACAACCTACAAAAAGTTAATAGTAAAATTTTTGTACTTAGCCAACGCCAGACCTGATATTTCCTTTGCTGTGCAACAATGAAGTCAACATTTGGACAAACCACATGAAGGTTATCTCACTACTACTCATAGAATATTGAGTTATATCAAAGTGTTGGTCCGAAACAGCTTAATATAAACAACAGAGGGGGTGAATGCTTTTACTTGGTTCTTTTTAGATATTATTAAAAATCTTTTCCAAGTTTAGTTTTTAGATGCGTGTTGAGTGAGACGTGCTGAGCTGGCTCTAAATACTATAATCTACTTAGCTTTGTTGGCATAGTTTATATATCGCTGCTGAACACTTTACTTAGCTCAGATTGGTTTTTCAAGCAAGACTTTGTAAAATAGAGAGAATGATGAATAAGATAAAGCAATAAAGACAAGCGTTAAAGGTTAGAAACTTAACACCTGAGATTTTATCTTGGATTGGCCCCTAGCCTACCTCTAGTCTCCGGATTCTTTTCAGAGCTTCAATCCACTAGTGTTTTCCTTCCTTCCTTAAGTGGAGAAGCCTTTACAGCGGGTAGACACAATTACAGAAAGTACCTTCTTTTCTAAATACCACTCAAACATAGTTTGGGTACCCTTCCCAAACTGTCACTCAGATTTATGAAAAGAAATTTTGAACTGAGGATTTCAACTTATAAAGATGTTGAATCCTTTACAATGTTAAATCTTAAGTAATTACTCTCTATTACAAACATATAAGACAACTCGTGTTTGCTCTGATTGCTTGATTTGGAATTTCTGAAAGCTAGGATTGATTGAACAAAGTTTTAATTCTTAAGAAATTCAAAGTGATTCACCAAGTTTGAACGTCTACTTCAGTCTTCTATTTATAGCTGAAGTTCTTTGAAGTAGTCATTGCAAACTTCTCGTTCTGGCTTTATCTTCAGTTTCTCTTCTCTGCATATCTTTTGGATTTGCTCGTTTAAACAAATTCCAAAATGTTTAGAGATAGAGATTTTGAACATTGAGGTACGAGATCAATCTGTTAAACTTGATGTGTCAAAAACTCATTTCATTGAAGCAATCCGTTCTAATAGAGAGGTTCGCATGATGCAACGTAGAATTCTATGAATGGTTGACTTGTTGACATTACAAAGTTGCACAGAGACACTGAGAAGCGGCACATGTCAGAGGATTCCTTTTGTCTTAGACTTTAGAGAGGAATCTCCAACATTCTGTATTAACACCTTTTTATTGTGAGGACCACTTGAATATCTTCTTTAATTTCAGCCCCTTTTCTTCGAAAAAGCATCAAAGGAATATTCTATTCCTCACAGAAACCGTTAAAAATATTTGTGTCATTTATTTCTCTAAGTGTCAAAAGAACTCAGCTTTTATAATAAAAAGCTAACTCAACTTTACTAATTCTATATCTTGTCAACTATGTAATACTAGGCTAACTCAACTTTTCTTACTCTAAACCAAAACTTAATTAATCACACAGTAAACTGAGTTATTTTTTCTTAAACATACTCAAGTATACTTGATTAATTTAGAGTCTACTTAGTACACAATTAATTTCCCTATCATAGATAGTTTGTTATTTCCAAAATGTTTAAGTACTGTGAAGTACTATTAACTTGGGTTCAACAATCTCCATCATTTTGGAATAGATAACAAACTAGTTGTGGAAGAGATTAATTGAATAACTAGTTTAAAGATATACAGATACCTAATAAGACTCCCCCATACTAAGTAAACTCCTTGGTCAGTGTGGAATCCCCCATACTGAGTGGATTCTCTTCATTCAGCTTAGCTTCCCCATCCTTAATGGAATTTTCTTCGATTTGGGAATTTGTCTTACTTCATCTTTTCTTTGAGGTCGGTATTTGTATTTATTCCTGCATCAATTTATAGCAGAAATAGCAAGCATACACAGTAGATAAGAAGTTAAGAAGCTCTTAACTTAGATGGACCAAAAACTTGTAATTTAATTCATAACAAAATTCTTAGTCAGCATACAAATTGTATTATGAACTAAGTTTACATATAAAAACCTATTACAAGCTAGATAATCTAATCTACAGCTATTTGTGTGACTGAGTAGAAAGCTGTCCAAAGCTTTTGGGGCTTTTGGGTTACTGGTGTTGACTTGAAGAGTGAGACTAATGCTTGGGCTGATGATGAGGTTTCTTTGGCAGAGATGACTTGTTCAAATTAGCAGTTCTATGAGCATCTTTAGCTACCTTCTCCCCCTTTGATATCTATTCTTTCACAATTTGGTCAAGGCAGACATTGAAGGAGTCTAAAGCAGACTGAAAATCCTCCTGCCTTCCAATGATTAGCGGAGAAATCTCTTTCTGAAGCATCTCTTTTCACTTTTTAGTGAGGAATTCTTGACTGTTCAGTTCAGAGAGAAGTAAGTGATGATATCTGGATAAATGAGAAATTTGGTCAAACCCCTGGCAAGCAAACTATTGAAAGCACTACAATAGAGCTCAGAAATTTGTAACAAATAAGGTTATCTTCAGCTTGGCTTCCATATCCAGGATTCTTGGGTATATTGATGATATAAATCTAGTAGTGAAGTCAATATCCCTTGCATCATGAATACCACTCGTCACTAGTTGATCCACATTCCTTTGCATTATCCTTAGTCTTTTCCTTGATATTTAGCTTTTTATGCACTAAGAGACTGTTGTCCAAGTCTAAGGACTCAGTAGGTTTAAGGAAAATCTTGCTAATAGCCTCAAATATTGCTTTTTGCATCTTTTTGATAGATTCGTCTATGTTGTAATTGACTTCTTTCCAAACTACATCAAATTTATCAGTAAGGGCATCAATGTTCAGCATGGGTTTATTAGTTTTCTTCACCACATCATCAACAGTCTTGATCACCCACTCAAGCTTCTTGTCATAGTTTACCATCATCTTAGACATTCTCTCTAATAGCTTTGCCATGCTATGACTGATGTCCCTAGTGACCTCCACTTCTTTCAATACATTTTCTATCTTCTTGTCTGTGCCCTTCTTTATTTTGGCTTGTTCTTCACCAAACTTATGAAATTGTGTAGCTTGAGTTACCATAGTAGCATTCAAGCTACTCAGCTGCTTAGCAACAGCATTAACACTACCCTTTATCTTTCCTGTTATGGCTTTAGCGAGAGTAGTAGCTATGGGGATAGAGGTGATAGCTTCACTAAGTTAAGCTGTAGAATCAGATAAGCTGGTTATGATTAAGGCCATCTTGTCCACTAGGCTTTTGGCATTTACGAATCATAAACAAGCTTCCTTGAATCTTTTCAAACTCTTCAAAGTAGATTGATTCAGAGGGAATACCTAAGTCTTCATCGAACTCAGGTAGCTTAGCCTTAGCCTTTATAGATAAGTCCATCAACTCTTGAGATAGTAGCAATTTGCTAATTGCTCCATCCAACTCAGTATCAGACTTGAGAGTTGGGAATTTCTTCCTTGCCAACTCCCTTATTTGAGCCAAGATGGCTGAATCAACCATGTCCTATTGGACTGGCTCACTGCTGGAGAGAGGTACTTCACTGGCTGTAAAATTTTCCTTAGTACCTTCCTTGCTTGCTTTTCCATGCTGAGCAGAGTTTTGAGTGTCAGGAACTTCCCTAATCAAAGGGATTAGAGAGATAGTGGATGGTTATGAAGAAAGGTTAGGTTTAAAAGTTTGTACATTTGAAGAAGTGGGGGTTGGTTTAGATTTTACAAGAGGGAATTATTGAGGTTTGAGGAGGAAAAAAGGAATCTTGTGTTTGGTTAGGAGAGAAAGAATATGTATCGGGGAATTTGTAGTATTAGGAATTTGGGAAGGAGAATATATAAAAGGAATAGGAGTTTCAGAATTTACAGGAATACAATTTGTAGGATTTACAAGTGAAGAGGGTTTAGGATCTACAGAAGAATTGGGGGAAGGATTGAAGAGTACTTATGGGTTAGCTGTTTGACCCAAATATAGATTAGCTTGAGGTACTTCAGGATGAGTTGGAAGTGTCCTAACCTGAGTGAAAGAAGGTGTTGGGATGTTGGAATCAAAAAGAGCAAATTCTTCCTGATTGGGGAATTCTGTGATTTCTCCAGCATCCTCATCACTACTCACCACTTAGACATTCTTCTTTAGCGGGTGATTGGTGGTAGTGCACTTGTGCTGGGTGCCTTTTACCTTTGAAATTTCTTCTTTTACGTGTGTGACAGCACTAGGACTAATGGTTTCAGGGCCCACTTTGCTTTTCTTAGAGTCCCCTTGTCCTTCATCCTCTTCAACGACAACCAACTTGCGCTTTCTTTGGCGCAAGTTCTTGTTAGACATGATGTATGCCCTAGAGGTAATTAGAATGATATATTTTAATTATTTATAATGTACAAACGGTTTCGTATTATTATTAATAATAAAAGACATCTTTGTTATTTATTAGTGCTTTTGTTTATATTTATGTATCTCACTGGTATCATATATGTATAGTATTATATATATGCGCATTGATAAGATAAAGTCCATGAATACTTCATAGTGTAAAAGTGCGATGACATAGTGGGAGCTATGTAATGTGAGAACTGCACATTGTTCGCCACTTTTCTACTGATAGTTTAATAATTTGTTCACAAGATTTGGCTATATATTAATGGCGACAAAAACTTGTTCATGTAAAGTATAGGTCTTGTCAGTACCTCTTATCAAATAGAAAAATGATGATAACTGCAAGTATACAGTTGCGATGTAGTTTTAAAAGATATTGAACCCACAGGGAAGGAACTAGTTCTAAAGACCAACTAGAGTAACGGAACAAAGAAAATAAAATAGATAATCTTATTTTTGATGGGTTGGTTGGGATATAATGGTAAATAAATAGATAAATGTATAAATAGATTAGAGTAGAAGAAAATGGTATAGATTATCCCTACGAACAAGTATAGAAAAGAAAACATGCAAAATCATCTAAGATATTACGTACACCAGACTACTTTAACAGATTCGGTTTTAGACACTCACATATTCAATTATTCACCGTAGAGAAACACATAAAATGACTTTTCTAAGTCTAGTGCAAATAAATTAAGACGATTATATAAACCTGGATAACAATAATACTATGCTTAGTATGTGTCGCTCTCACATAGCCATATTTAGCAAGTTACCATTCCAAAAATGTTCGCTCACTAAACAGTGTTATAATCACAAATCCAGTGATTATACACAATCTTGATAACCCCGAAATCACTCTTAAAGTTGACTCAAAAGCATATATCTTGATTAATATAATAAACTCAACACAAAACACACAATATGACACATTGACATATCATAAACTTTGAAATTGAAAGTATAAGTAGAAAACAAAGCAAAGTTGTAAGGTATGCAAGTTAAAGCTAAAGTTGATTAAACCGTATCCACTCTTTAATGGGAGTCGTTAATTCTCACAATTCCTGTGTCTGCTTTGAATTCGGTCTAGGCCTGTACAGAACCTCCTCTAGGATGTTATTCTTTATGAATATTGAATAAACGAATATTGAAGAACGAAAACTTTTATTGATAAGTGATTTGCAATTACACTTATACAACAATCACTCGAATATGTAGAGAAATCTAGTGATCGAAATAAGGTTCAAATCACTTATACATTTTCTAGCTAACTTAAAATGAAGCGAAATCTACATAATTTTCTCTCTAAAACTAAGTATGCACGTACCACATACCAAGCCTATGATCCCATACACCATGCCCCACGAAATTGGTGGGTCTTGAACCCTCTTTATAGAGTATGAAGGGTTACGTCTATCCAAATGAAGAGTCGTGTCCATTGGTGAAGAGTTGCATCACTTCATTTTGATTGGATGCAAAGATTCATCCTCATCCACAATGGAAAGGCACCTTTTCATGATTGGTTAACTTCCAAAAGGTGTCTTTTCGATTGGTAGTTGATGGCAGTTAATCGCTGTTATCTGGTGGTTGGTAGTTGATAAGAGATAACCATTAATTATCACAAGTCGTGACCATGAATCTTATGTCATGATCGTGAACATTGATTGGTAATTTTCTGTTTAAGAAGAGTGATAAGTCGTGACCGCGAACAGATGTCACGATTTTGAAATGCTGTTTCTTCATGATTCTTCATCGCAACTTTGCCGATCTTTGACAACTTCAATCCTAAGCCAAATCTTTGTGTTCCACACATCTTTTTTCACCTTTTTCACTCTTTTCCCATAGAATTCCACTTTTGATCACTTTACTCCCAACATTTACCAAGTTTCAACATTTGCATCAAAAACAAACATACCATGTGAAATCTTTTATATGAAATATAAAATGACTTAAACCATAGTGTTTTATGATTGAAAATATCATGATTATAAGTGTAAATATACACTTATCACACCCCCATACTTAACTTTTACCTTGTCCTCAAGGTAAACAACATAAGTGTAATGAATAGTATTCAAGTTCATACCTTATTTGGCAAAAGACTATTGTAGTGAGTAACACATTCCACATTGTATAAAATTCAAGTGAAGTCTTCGAAATTTCCCATAAATTAGTAATGTGCAATTTATATAATTTAGTTGCATACATTTGCTCTTAATGGAGGTTCAACCGAATCGCTTTTTTATATAATTGTTATATGCATACTCGAATATAACCTTCTCTCAAGTATAGTATAAAGTATAAAGGACAAAAGGAGCACACTTTGGAAAGTTTGATCTCAAGGCATTTTTAGGTAACTTAGGATGCTAAAAATACTCTTAGTGATTGCATTTTATGCTCCATACCACTCTCCCCTTTTTTTAGTGGTTGCATTTTATGCTCCATACCACTTTCTCTCATTTTTTTCTTTTAAGCATATGTTTTTGAAGTACTTTGTACTTTGCACCCACTTTTCATGCTATGCTACTTTTCTTTTTTCACTCATTGAATGTTTGCACTTTCTGCTCCGTACCATTTTGAATAACTCATTGGTTATCCTCTATTTCTTTTGATTTTTCATGCTTAATACCCTCATCCTTTGTTAATTACTTTCAAAGTATTATGGCTATAGTTTCCCAACACTTTAAACACACTCAATACTTATAGGACGTATTCAAGAATAGCATATAAACCTAATAGTAAGAACACTACTAGATATTACTCTACTTAAACTTATCGGTAGCATTAAACTAAAACTATATAACTTATACTAATTCATGTTGCATTGAAATATATATCAAAACTTACTTGGAATGTTGCTTTTGAATGTTACTCACCACTCATCCTTCCCAAATTGATAAATGTTGTGTTAAAAACGCTCACACTTTCAACTGTGTGGTATATTCGAAACTTTTTGTTCGAAATATGCACTAACATCAAACTTGTAATACCTAACACTCACAATAACCTTGGATAATACGTTAGTATAGTATAGGTATGGATAATGTATAAATAACAATAAATCAAGAAAAATTTTCAAATTCTTTGGTTTTTAATTATATTTAATTTCTTTTTATTTTTGGGATTTTACAATTACCCCCCCCCCAACACTAAAGAACACAATGTCCTCATTGTGGAAGACTTTATTTAATTGAAAATCAAAAAACAAACAACTAGTCTAAAAATATGAAAAAGAAAAGTAAAGAAAAGAGAAAACCCGTTCTATTGAGAAGGAGAATCGGGGGACTAGGAGTAAATTAACAATTTTGTTTTCTAAAGAAAGAAAGTAATTTTCGAAGCATCGATTTATTACTTTTCTTTAGATTTTTCATGTCCAATTTTTATTGCATGCTTGCCTTCCAATCTTCCGAAGCTTCTTCTTCATCTTCTTCTTCAATCATTGGAGCTTTTCCATGATGACATCTAGTTGTAAGATTAGATGGTCCAACAGAAGAATCATCATGAATTGAGATTATCTTCTTGGTGTCGTTGGAGTAGGAGTAGAAAGAATATACACCATCATTCTCTTGAAGAAGTCCGATTAAGTCCCATCCATATAGCGAAAATACTCACCCGGTTGTTAAACATAGGGGAGTTCGCTTCTTGCACCCAAGATGATTGCGTTGATAATTTCGGCCACCCCAATCTTGTTTCTCAAAATTGTAGAATTCTTCTTCATCATGTCCCATATGATATCCATGAAATTCCTCTTTTTGTTTCATCAAAGTGCAACAAGGAACAAACAAATCTTTCTTTTGGACTTTGGTATTCTCTACTCAATAAAATACTGAAGTGGAAAGGTATTTGTGGAGAAGAAGAATGCAATCATCCTTAAAAAGTTTATTGGGAGAATTTTTAGGGTCGAAGATTCTATTACTGTTTAAATCTACCCAAACTCAATTTGGTTGAAAAGAGTCCATCATACTTGATGAATTTACAATTTCGAATCCGAACCAAATACCCATCATCTATCTTGTGACGCTGAATTACCTCCCTTAGTTTTGAAATTGAATCACCATCTTCCTTTTATCTTCAAAATCGAATGTCACTAGGCATTCTAAAATCCAATCGCGATTTTGTGGAAATCATATCCCACACATTGGCTTAAACCCAAATCAGGAAGATACATCCTCATTTGTTCATAGAGTCTTAGAGTCTGCATGAAAACCATGTCAAGAAAAAACATACCCATTATTTTGAACTTATTGAGAATTTGGTATCTTTTTCCTTCTTCTCTTATGCGAACTAAAAAAGGACAATTGTACTCTTGCTGGTAATTCGGGACTTCTCTCCTATTTGCGGCTACCTTAACACGAGGCATATTAGTGTTTTGAAGTGAATGTTGAAAGAAAAGGTTTTTGATTGTAAAAGAATAGAGATGAAAATTTCAGAACTTTGTAGGCTTAATAGAAGGTTGTGATGGCTAGGGTTCAACTTAGACCTATTTATAGAGTTCTAAGAGGTCTCTAATTGGTCAAAATAATCAATATAACTGTTTATCCTTCAAACTAGCCGTTAATGGTAGTTATGGATGATAATTGTATAATTACACTTATTATCAAATTAATTTTATACACTAAACACTATAGTTTAAGTCATTTTTATACTTCATATAAAAGATTTCACATGGTATGTAGTTATTTTTTATGCAAATGAAGATACTAGGTAAATATTGGGAGTAAAATGATCTAAAGTGTAATTCTATGGAAAAAAAGAGTGAAAAAGGTGCAAAAAGATGCATGGAACTTAAAGATTTGGTTTGGGATCAAAGCTGTCAAAGATCGGTGAAGTTACAAAGAGAATTCTGAAGAAAAATGCAATTCACAGTCGCGATAATAATTCGCCGTCGCGACTTATTCTTCTTCAAAATAGAAATCTATCAATCAAAGATTCACGGTCGCGACTTGTATATCGCGATCACAACTTGGACATTTTCTGGTTTAATCTTCTTAACTACCAACCGCTAGATAATGATGATCAACCGCCATCAACTACCAACGAATAGACACTTATCAGAAATCAACCAATCATGAAAAGGTGCCTATCCATTGTTGATTAGATTGAAGCTTCTCAACCAATCACAATGAAGTGATGCAATCATTCACCAATGGACACAACTCTTCGTATGGATAGACGCAACCCTTCAAACTCTGTAAATGGGGCTTCAAGACCTCACAATTTTGTGGGACAAGCGGAGGGAAAACATTAGAGTGCATGAGTGAGATATAGTGTGGGTATAGATAGAGAATTCGCTACGTTCATTAGTGTTAGTGAGTGAAAAAGGTGCAAAAAGATGCATGGAACTTAAAGATTTGGTTTAGGATCAAAGCTGTCAAAGATCGGTGAAGTTACAAAGAGAATTCTAAAGAAAAATGTAATTCACAATCACGATAATAATTCGCCGTCGTGACTTATTCTTCTTCAAAACAGAAATCTATCAATCAAAGATTCACGGTCGCGACTTGTATATCGCGATCACAACTTGGACATTTTCTGGTTTAATCTTCTTAACTACCAACCGCCAAATAAGGACGATCAACCACCATCAACTACCAACAAATAGACACTTATTAGAAATCAACCAATCATGAAAAGGTGCCTATCCATTGTTGATTAGATTGAAGCTTCTCAACCAATCACAATGAAGTGATGCAATCATTCACCAATGGACACAACTCTTCGTATGGATAGATGCAACCCTTCAAACTCTATAAATAGGGCTTCAAGACCTCACAATTTCGTGGGACAAGCAGAGGGAAAACATTAGAGTGTATGAGTGAGATATAGTGTGGGTATAGATAGAGAATTCGCTACGTTCATCAGTGTTGGTGAGAAAATGTTTAAGTGATTCGAATCCTTGTTTTGATCACTAGATTTCTCTTTATTCTTGAGTGATTATTGTATAAGTGTACTTGTAAATCACTTATCAATAAAAATTTTCATTCATCAATATTTGTTTGTTCGATATTCGCAAAGAATAGCATCCTAACGGAGGTTCTGTACGGGCCGAGATCTAATTCAAAGCAGATGCAGGAATTGCATGAATTGATGACTTCCATTAAAGAGTGGATACGGTTTGATCAACTTTAGCTTTCACTTGCATACCTTACAACTTTGCTTTACTTTCTACTTATACTTTCTATTTCAAAGTTTATGATATATCTATGTGTCATAATGTGTATTTCGTGTTAAGTCTTTTATATTAATCAAGTTATATGCGTTGGAGTTAATTTTAAGAGTAGTTACGGGGTTAACAATATCGTGTATAATTAGTGGATCTATGATATAATACTGTTTAGTGTGCCAACATTTTTGGAATGGTAAATTGCTAAATGTGACTATGTGAGAGCGACCCATACTAAGCATAGTATTGACGTTGTCCAGGTTTATATAATTGTCTTAATTTGTTTGTGCTAGGTTTAGAAAAGTTATTTCATGTGTTGCTCTGCGATGAATAATTAAATATCTAGGTATATTTAACCAAGTCTATTAGATTAGTTTAGTGAATCGTAACATCTTTGTTGAACTTGCATGTTTTCCTTGCTATACTTATTTAGTAGGGAAAATCTATATATTTAGGTTCTCTAATCTTTCATACCTATATTTACTCATTTTTCATTCTAACCTTCCTATCCAAAACTATACATTATTTTATTTTCCTTGTTGATCTTTAGAACTAGCCCTTCCCTGTGGGATCAATATCTTTTAAAACTACATCGCAACTGTATACTTGCAGTTATCATCACTTTTCTATTTGATAAGAGGTAGTGACAACACCTATATTTTTCATGAACTTGTTTTTAGCGCCGTTGATATTTAGCCAAACTATTTGCGTAAATGTTATTAAACTTATCAAGTAGAAAAGTGGCGAACATTCAACTCAGGTTTCTTTTCTACTATCTTGGCCACAGCATCAACTAACTTGATTACCTTATGGATCTTGGTATTATAGTTGACTATCACCTTGGACATGCTCTCCAGAAGCTTCATCATACTATGTTCAATATCTTTGGTAGTTTCCACCTCCTTCAGCAAGTTTTCTATCTTCTGGTCAGTGCTCTTCTTGATCTTGGCTTGTTCTTCGCCAAACTTATGAAATTGTGTAACTTGAGCTAGTGGAATTCAAGTTACTCAGCTACTCAACATCAGCATCTACACTACCCTTGATCTTTCATGCAACCACATTTGCGAGAGTAGTAGATGTGGGGATAGATGTGACTGATGCACTGAGTTGGGACGCAAAATTAGATAAGCCTGACAATATCATATCCATCTTATCCACCAAGCTCTTAGTGCTTTCCTTGGCTAGGTGGTTGCGAATCGCAAACAAACTACCTTGAATCTTTTTAAACTCTTCAAAGTAGATAGATTCAGAGGGTATACTTGAATGTTCCTCAAATTCAAAATTCTTAGCCTTAGGTTTAGTGGATAAGTCCATCAATTCTTAGGCGAGTAGCAGGTTGCTTACTGCCCCATCCAACTCAGCAGTGGACTTGAGAGTTGGGAATTTCTTCCTTACTAACTCCCTAATTTGTGCCAAGATGGTTGGATCAGCCAAGTCCTCTTGGACTAGCTTGCTACTAGACTCAAGTACTTCACTGGCTGTAAAATTTACCTCAATACCATCATCACTTGCTTTTCCAAGCTGAGCGGAGTTCTCAGCATTAGGAACTTCTCTAACTAGAGGGGTTGAGGATGGTTGTGAAGAAAGGTTTGGTTCAGAACTTTGTACATTTGAAGAAATGGGGATATGTTTAGATTTTACAATGGAAGGTATTATTGCGGTTTGGGTGTTTAATGGAGGAGATAAAGTAGTGTTTCAGGTTTGTATATTAGAAGGAGAAGAAGGTGGAGAAAAGGAATCTTCAAATGGGTTAGGAGATGAAGATATATTTACTAGGGAATTTACAGTGTTAGAGGGTTGAGGTTGAGAATTTTAGAAAGAATAGGAATGTCGGTAGCTATAGGAATAAAAACTGTTGGATTTGCAGAAGAGGGTTGGAAGGATTTACAGGAAGAAATGGGGGAAGGATTTAATAATGTCTCAGGGTTAACTGTTTGACCCAAGGATGAGCCAGCTTGAGATAAATCAGACTAAGTAGGAAGATTCTCAATCTGAGTGAAAGAGGGTGTGGGGAAGCTGGGATCAGGAAGATCGAATTCTTCTTTATTAAAGGTTTTCGTTTCTCCAGCATCCTCCTCACTGATCACCACTTGAACATTTTTCATTATTGGTCTGTTTGTGGCAGTACGCTTGCGCTGAGTCCCTCTTGTTTTGGAAATAACTTCCTCCACATGTGCAGCAGCTCTAAGACTTATTGTCTCAGCATCCTCCTTACTATTCTTAGAGTCCCCTTAGCCTTCTATTTCCTTAGAAACAACTAATTTGAGCTTTCTTTGGTGCAAGGTCTCCTCCGCCTCCATAGCATCTTCTTTTTCTTCTTCTTATTGTTTCGCCTCAACTTCCCTCAGAGTGCAAGTTTTTCCTTTCATCTGTTTTAGTTGTCTTACTGGGAGCTAGGCATGCATATCTCTTGCCATTGTTTTTACTGGGCTTTTCTTCATCCTTGATGAAGTGGCTCGTGGTTTGTGGGAGGAAATAGTGGTTGTGATTGGTTTCATCTTAGCCGTAAGAGGAACATTATCATTTTTCTCATCACTGCTACCGTCAAAATCCACCATGAAACCATCTTCATCCTTCTTGGCTACATTCAATAGGTACTACTGTTGGTACAACCCTAGATTTCCTTTTAGCATCTTGAGCTTTGGTGTACCTAGTATGTAGTTGGTCATGATAGAGCTTTGAGAAATGCATAATAACCAAGGTATTATTCAAAGGTACCACGGTGTGTCCTGGACCATCCATAAATGATGCGACATCCACCTTTACTACCTTCATCAGGGACCTATAGTGATAGACGGTAGTAGTCTTGGTCAAGTGATGAGGAGTCAGCACCGCCCAATTTAACAACTTACCCTTTACCATATGGTAGACCACACAACTTTCGAAGTAGGTGCAGTTGGTGACAGATCCAGTTTTTTATAACAGTAACTTCACCACCAGCTCGTGGAAAGCTCTTGTTGTCCAGCTCATCTCGAATGCAGCAATCTCCCCAAATCCATAATCTGGAGGGAGTTCCCAATCTTCAAGGATTACAATAGCTTCCTCATCACCATTCCTCCTCACCTAGGTTCCTTTGTGAGGCATGTTAAGGATGCTAGTTATCAAACAAGAGTAGATCCGGTGAGAGCTTCCTCCAATCTCCACTAACAAGACATCATTAAACCCTTGTATAGTGTAAAGATTCTTGTAGAAGCTCCTGATGGAGCTTGCTATGGCCAGTCCTTCCAGTTCTAGAAACTGGCTTAGAATCCGTTGCTTAATTACTCTATGAAGGATTCAGTTTCTTAATAACCCTTCATAGTCTACTTCATAGACTGGGCCAAAATCCAAATTTAACCCCCATTCAACCTTGTGAACAAGGTTCCAGCAGGGAAGGTAATCTTTTCATATTCTCCTTCAGCACTAACGATGATCATTCTTTTGGATGGTGCTTAGAGCCTTAGAGTTTTCTTAGTGTTTTCCATTTGAGAAGAGGGAATTTGAGAGAAAAAGAGAATTTAGGCTTCTTTTGCAAATTGAAACGATTGGAATTCAAGAATGCAACTAACCTCTCTCTTCAACTCCTTCAGCTTTTATAGACAACTTCCCACTAGCAGTGAGACATGGCGCTCACAAAAGAGAAGATTAAAATCAACACTAAGATAAAAGCTTGATTAATTGACATAGTAAAATGGTGAGTGTAATTAGCAGACGATTCTAGTTCAAATGAATGTCTTTTGAAAAATATAGAGTTTTGATTTTAACCGAAATTGAATCTGACAATGTTACTTAAAAAATAGATGATGTTAAATACATGTTACCTCATTTAGCTTAATTAGAATTGATCTACAACACTGAGGTAAAATTTTTGATTTTTCATCATATGGGGTTCGCCATTCCAATAAGCTGCCTTAAAACATTGAATTACTCATTTGGCAATGGTTTGGTGAATATGTCAACATGCTGCTCTTATGAAGGAACATACTCCAGTTTCACATCTCCCCTTAGCACATGATCCCTTATGAAGTGATGTCTGATATTGACATGCTTCATTGTGCCATGTTGAACTGGATTTTTAGATATGTCAATTGCGCTCTTGTTATCACACATAACTTCAAGGCATTTAGACTTTATACCATAATCTTCCAATTGCTACTTAATCCATGGCAATTGTGCTATGCAACTCCTTATTGCCATGAACTCAACTTCAGTTGTACTTAGCGCAACAGAATTTTGCTTCTTGCTATACCATGAGACAAGGCATTCTTCAAAGAAATGGCATCCTCATGTGGTGCTTTTCCTATCGCGTTTGTCTCTTCCATAGTCAGCATTTGTGAATCCTCTTGGAGTAAAATCTATACTTGGGATACCATAAACCTGCATCAAGAGAACCTTGAAAATACCAGAGAATTCTCTTAACAATTACTAAGTGTGGGGTCAGCTTAATAACATGCCCAATTGCATACAGCATATTGAATGTTTGACTTACCAGCAGTTAAATAGAAAAGAGAACCGATAATGCCTCTGTAGTATTTATGGTCTAGTGGTTTACTGGCTTCATCCTTACTAAAGATATTATCAGTGGCCATGGGAGTGGACATTGGCTTCGAATGCTCCATATTGAAATTCTTCACGACTTCTTTAGCATAATTTACTTGGCTAATGAAGATTCCATCTTCACTCTGCTTGATTTGAAGTCCAAGGAAGAAATTAAGCTCTCCCATCATTAACATTTCAAATTTTCTCTTCATACACTTGCTGAAGTCCTTGCACAACTTCTCATCAATTACTCCAAAAATAATGTCATCAACATAGATTTGGACCAGCAACACATCTTCTTTTCTTCACCGGATAAATAGAGTTGTATCTGTTTTCCCTCTTTCATAACCTTTGTTGAGAATGAAATTTGTCAGCCTCTCATACCAAGCTCTTGGAGCTTGCTTCAATCCGTAGAGAGCTTTCTTCAGTTTAAAGACATGCTCAGGATTCTTCAAATCGTCAAAGCCATGAGGGTGGCGTAAAGAAACTTCCTCTTGAATGAATATTTGAAACAATTTAAAGTTCATATGGGATACAAAAGCACACATGATTCGAATTACTTTAAGTTGGGCTACAGGAGCATAAGTTTCATCATAATCATTGCCTTCTTGCTAATTGTAGCTTTGAGCAACAAGTCTGGCCTTGTTCCTGACAACAATGTCATCTTCATCAAGCTTGTTCTTGAAAACCCATTTGGTGCCGATGATTGATTTTCCTTTGGGTTTTGGAACTAGATCCCAAACATCATTATGCTTGAACTGAGCCAGCTCCTCTTGCATCGCGATCATCCAATAATCATCTCTTTCTACATCTTCGAACTTCTTAGGTTCAATCAATGAGATAAAAGTTGGATGGCTCATCATCCTGCTGAGTTAACCTCACGTCATCACCGGATTATGAATAGCATCAAGCGGATGGTTGCGATGAGTTCCCAACAGCTGGAAGATCTGCAATTGGTTGTTGAGGTGGAGGTTGATCTTCTCCATCATTGAAGTTGATTGAAATATCATCATCTTCTTCAACTTCCTCAGCTTCAGATTGTTATGCTGGGTTAGGCAGCATAGAGAGTGGTATGTTGAGTTGATTTTCTTGCTGGATTACTCCTTCATCATCATTAGATGGATGTCTATCTATAGTGTTAGTTTCATCGAAATCCATATGCATAGAATACTCTAAAAGGTTGGTTCTTTTGACATATATTCTATATGCCCTGGTGTTAGTTGAGTATCCTAGAAAGATACCTTCATCAACCATAGGATCAAACTTTCCTAGCTGCTCCTTGGTGTTAAGAATACAACACCTACAACCAAATGATCTAAGATGACCAATCTTAGGCTTGTGCCCTAGCCAAAGCTCATAGGGTGTCTTCTCAAGAATTAGGCGAATTAAAACCCAATTCAAGATATAATAGGATGTGTTAACAATTTCTCCCCAAAAGTAATTTGGTAGACTGTTATCGCTCAACATGGATTGAGTCATTTCAACTATGGTTTTGTTCTTCCTTTTTACAATCCCATTTTGTTGAGGAGTATAAGGAGCTGAAAAATTATGGTCAATACCATGTGTTGAAAAAAATTCTTCGAAATGAAACTTATTTTAGTTCCTATTTCATTCATTTTTTTATTACTGAGCTTGAAAAAAGATTCACATGTTTTATCTTTGCTACTTAGCAAGACTACCCAAGTGAATCTCATGAAGTTATCAACAACCACCAACAAAAATCTCTTTCCACCCATGCTCATAGGCTGAATCTAGCCGAAAAGATCTAGGTGGAGGAGCTCCATTGGTTGCTTAGTTACTACCCGATTAATTGACCTAAAAGATATCTTAACTTGCTTACCAAGGTGAGCAAAGTTTATCTTTCTCGAAGTTGATAGGGTAAACCCATAACTAGTTGCTTTTTGGCTAGTTTGGACAGAATGTTCATATTTATATGACCCAACCTTCTATGCCAAAGATACGAGTTATCCTTCTTAGATATAAGATAAAGACTAGTGGAGCCCGGGGATAAATAAATCATATACACATAATTGATTCCAAGAGCAAAGAGTATAGTAGAATCACTCTTACAATCAATAACTAAGTAACCTGCTGAGTCAAATGTAACCTTCCTGCCTTTGTCACAAAGTTGGGCTACACTAAGCAAGTTGAACTTGAATCTTTTGACCAGAGAAACCTCTTCGATTGAAGGAGAGATACCAATAGTGCCACATCCAAAAATCTTGCCTTTTTTATTATCTCCAAAACTAACACTTCTATTTCTTTTGCGCTCCAATGAGATGAACTAGCTTTCATCTTTCGTCATATTCCTTGAGCATCCGTTATCCAAATGCACCATTCCAATGTCATCAGCGGATCTAAGGCTCACCTGCATAATAATCACATTTTCTTAAGTACCCATACTTTCGAGCTAGGTCCTCCCTTGTTAGAAATGCCTAAGTTAGTCCAGTCATACTCATTATAATAACCATTTTTAAGCCTATATAGAACTGTAGCATGTCTAGCTTCGCTACAAAAGCCATACGCCGCTTTTGCTTAGGGCTAGCTCGCTTTCTTCTTTTTTAGAGGAATTTTTTCTCTTAGAATTACGAGTTTAGTTACTCGAAGTTTGACCCTTTGGCTAGAGGAACCCATTTCTCCTTTAAATTTGTTATCTCAATAGTCAACTCATCCAATTGCTTAGTGAGCTTACAATTGTGACATTCATGGTACTCAGTTTTTTCTTGAAGAAAGAGGATATATAGAGACAAAGAAGCAATGGTATCTTCCTGGTCTTCACTTCTCCTTAGGAGCTCCTTGATGTTCTTCCTTGACTTGTTAGTTAGTTTCATAACATCAAAGAGTACCTTGGTGAATTCTTCAATGGACAAATGGATTTCAGGATGTACCTCAGTTTGAGGGGATTTCTCTTTGTTTCACTCAGCTCTAGAGGCAGCAGGGGATTGGTTGCTCTTAAAATTAGATGTTGAGCTCTCGCCCCTTTGATTCTCAATCGCTATTAAGCAGAGGCTGGTGGAATTTTTTTCTTCTTCATCAGATGACAAAGACTCACATTCTTCTTAGCAAATCTCTTCTTATATTTATCCTTCTTAGTCTTTGGACTAGATGATTGGATATGGCCTTTTCCTCCACAATAAAAACATTTGATGTCTTTGATGTGTTCTTTCTTGGATCCTTCCTCAGCTCCGCACCGGTGCTGAGTTGACTTATTATTAGCGGGAAACTTCTTCTTGTTGAACTTCCCATCCTTCTTCATGAGGTGTTTGGACGCTTGGTCAGAAGGGCCATTTGCTCATCAGAATCCCAACTAGTAGATTCATAAGTGAAATCAGCTTTCAGGATAATGTTTTGCCCTCTCTCTCATTACCCGTAATCCTTTCGGAGTCATTGGTATATTTCCTCAGGGACATCTCTTGAGTCAGCAAGGTGCCTATCATCTCATCATATTTTTAGGTCTTAAGATTATAAGCCTCCTCAATCACGTTCTTCTTTCCATTTCACTTTAGTGTAAAAGTGTAGAGAATCTTCACCATTTCTTCTTCGATGAACTCCTTTCCTAGCCTCTTTAGTTCATTAATGATATTAATGAACCTGGTTTTCATAGATTGAATACCTTCACTAGCTCCCATCTGGAACATCTCATACTCTCTCAACATGAGATTGATCTTTAACTCTTTGACATTGTTAGTCCCCTCGTAGGTAACCTCCAACTTCTTCCAGATTTCTTGTGTTATCTCACAACCCGAGACCTTGTTAAACTTTGTAAGATCTAGCACACAGTGTAAGTAGTTGATGGCTGCAACATTCTCTTTAAGAAGCCTTAAGTCAGCATCATCATAATCCTCTATATCAACAAGTTCACGTTCCCCATTCCTAACTATGGTAGGAATTCTGGGGCCATGCTCTATAGCAAGCCATGCTTGCATGCTTTGCGATTGAATAAAGTTTTTCATGCAGTTTTTCTAAAACATGTAGTGATTACTATCGAACAACGGTGGCAAGGTTACAGACATCCCTTCTTTGAAGAGAACTGTCTAACCTGAACTGGAACTAAAACTATTATAAGCCATTTCAGATCTTTAACTCAAAGATGATTAGTCTAAAAGTTGAGAGCTGCTCTGATACCACTTGCTAATCCTAAACGGCTTAATATTAACAATAGAGAGGGGGTGAATGTGTTTCTTGGTTTCTTTTACCAAGTACAATTTTTAGATGCATGTAGAGAGAAACAAAGTTGTGTCGGGTCTAAAAACTATAAACTGCTCAGCTTTGCTGACATAGTTTATCTTCAATTACTGCTAAGTACTTTACTCAGCTCGGATTGGTTTTTCAAGTAAATACTTATAAAAATGAGAGAATGATGGATGAGCAAACATAGTAAAGACAAGCGAGTAAGGTTAGAATGATTACACCTGAGATTTATCCTAGTTCGGTCCCTAGCCTACCTCTAGTCCCTAGATCTCTTTCTGAACTTTAATCCACTAGTGTTTCTTTCCTTCCTTAGGTAGAGGAGCCTTTACAGTGGGTAGATGCGATTACAGAAAGTACATTTCTTTCTAACTACCACTCCAATATAGTTTAGGTACCCTTCCTAAATTTTCACTCAAATTTCTTACTTGAAAAAACGAACCGAGGAATTCAACTTATAAAAACGTTGAATCCTTTTTAATGTTAAATCTTAAGTGCTATCTCGCTTTTACAAACAGATTTGACAAATTGGGTTTGCTTAATTGCTTGATTTGGAATATATGAAGGCTATGAGTGTTTGAACAGAGTTTCATCTCTTTAAGAAATTCGAGGTGATTCACCAAGTTTGAACATATGCTCCAGTCTTCTATTTATAGTTGAAAGTCTTGGAATTAGCCATTGCAAACTTCTCAACCTGATAGTTCTTCAATATCTCTTCTCATCAAATCTTTCAAATTTTCTCATTAGAGACAAATTTCATAACGTTTAGAGATAGAGATTTTGAACGTTGAAGTACGAGATTAATCTGTTTATCTTGATGCGTTAAAAACTTGTTTCTTTCAAGAAATCCATTCTGATAGAGAGGCGCACGAGATGGAACGTGGAATTCTGTGAATGGTTGATTTTGCTGACGTTATAGAGTTGCGCGAAGACATTGAGAAGCAGCGCATGTCAAAGGATTCCTTTTGTCTTGGACTTTAGTGAGGAATCTCCAACATTCTGTATCAACACCTTTTCGCTGTGAGGACCACTTGAATATCTTCTTTAATTTTAGCACCTTTTCTCCTGAAAGCATAAAAGGGATATCTCGTTTCTCACAGAAAATGTTAAACGCATATATGTCATTTAATTCTCTAAGTGTCAAAGAAACTCATCTTTTATCACAAAGAGCTAACTCAGCACAACTGAGTCTATATCTTATAAACTATGTAATACTAAGCTTAACTCAGTTTTTCTTACTCTAAGCCGTAACTTAATTAATCACTCAGTAAACTAAGTTGTTTTCCCTTAAAAAAACTCAAGTAAGCTTTATTTTTGTTACTCTAAGCCGTAACTTAATTAATCACTCAGTAAACTAAGTTGTTTTTCCTTAAAAAAACTCAAGTAAACTTTATTAATTAAGAGTATACTTAGTACTCAATTGATTTCACTATCCTAGACAGTTTGTTATTTCCAAAACGTTAAATACTATGAAGTACTATTAACTTGGGTTCAACATTTAGTTTGTAAAGGTTCAATTACATAACATCATTGGTACACCTCTCAAAGTGGAGGTGAGAGGTCATGGGTTCGATACCCAACCTCTTCAAAAATCTAAATTCTTTAAAAAAAACTTGCACATTTATGTAAAATGCCCTATATAAAAACTCTTAATGTGAATATAATTTTTTCTTTAAATTGTCCTTTAAATTCTATATATTATATTTAGAGTAAATTTAAAAAAAAAACTTGTGACTTTACTCATTTTAAAATGAAGGCCATTGAAATATTTTTCAAAAAGGGGTTGAGGTATGAAACCGTTAGCAAATCAAAAAAAATTTATTCACTTCGCCAATTCTGATCACATGGTAAAGAATAATTTTGGAAAAAAACAAATTTTTTTATCTTTTCCTTTCTCAAACCCTAAAATCAACTTCATTCCTCAAAAATTACAATAACTTCATTATCACCACCACTAATACTCTCAAAGGCCATGTCATCCTTCTTCTTTACCCTAAATACATCATCTTTTTTGTTGTTTGTCTATCAATATAATGTTCCTTGGTGCCATTATTGCTATCAACAATCCTTGTGACATTGTGTATCAAATTGCATATTCCAAAACAATATTCTCTTTTACTACTCTTGAGCTCATTTTTTAAATCAACGAGTCAAGTCCTAATCTCCCAATCATCCTAATCGATGACAATGATGCCCCCAGCTTAAGCGGGATAATAAGGAAGGAACCAAGTAGGAGTTGAGTTAAAAAGCGAGCCAACATACACGATACAACGACTCTGATTTCAATTCCTTTTCAAGTTATTGAATTATTGTTTTTATTTATAGTAAATGAATGAGGAGGCCATTGAACTTGATAGTTTTAAGCATCACTATGTTATTTGGTATGTGATGAAATGTTGGGAATTTTTTTAAAGTATTATAATTCCTGAAAAATCCATGGGTTTGAAGTTGATGGACACATGAAAGATTATTAGATTTCGTGTGTTACAAGCACTAATTTTCATAGAAAGATGATCTCCAAGGCCTTCTTGGACGGTGATCAGAATCTGCAAAACAAGGAGTTTCTAAAGGAGAGCTAGCCGTGTGACTGATGTAGCCTCTCTGAAGCTCAAGTTAGCGACAAAACTAAGAGAGGAGGTAAATGATTCAATGACTTATAAGTATATACCTCTGATGCTGGAGAGGATCCCTTTATATATGGATCAAACCACTCCTAATTCAGATAGAAAAGAGTGTTCTTGTTAAAGAAAGATTCCTCTATAGAATCAGACTTCTGCAACATGTAGTAGAATCCTAACTAGATTCCTTCCATGGCGTTTAGCTAAGAACACTTCGCAGCATGCAAACTAATCTCCTTCCACGCGAATTCAATCACTTAGCACCACTGGGTGTCTACTTAAGCTATAGAGGCATGTTCTATACGCGCTCAAGGATAAAATATTGGCTTATTAGAAGCCCCCCCATGTGAGTGTGAAAAAGTCCTTCCATGTCATTCAGTAAGGTTCTACCATGGGTCTGTGCATCAAATTTGAGTCCACGATAGTTTTTTTTTATAAAGAAGCATGTGGGTTGTTGATTTTCTGCCATGTATGTAATATCTAATGATGGAGAGCGAAAGAGTCATTCAACTGCCTTATCCACTTTATAAAAATGTTGCCTCATCATCATTTTACATTTTGCAACTTCTAACTGTTAAAGAACTCTCCATGATTTCAAGCATTTGAAGACTTTTCTTCTCTGATCAAGAAAATTTATCTCTTCTCTGGTGAGTTCTTTCTCCTAAAACTTCATTTCTCTTTTGCTTGCCTCTATTTGCAATAAATGGCGTCTTTATTTACTGTATGTGCACAAACTTTTTAATATGGACGTTTCCTGGAAAATGAACATGTGTTCTTCTCTTTAGAATTTATTAACTCACAACTAAGTAAACTTTTGATTCCCCCCGGCTAAAATAAGTTTTCGGTTTATTTAAAATCACAATAAATTATTTGTTGTTCTTAGGATCTAATTGACATGGATATTGTTGAGTACTCGATTAATAAGTCTGGTAATTCTAGCAGTGGTGATGATAGTGAGTGATTGAGATGAATGGATGACCATATTTTCAACACCTATCTATTTTTGCCATTAAATATTGATGTTTTCTTCCGTAAGTTAGGTTTAAGCGAGCAACTAGGTGTAGGATAGACTCTAAAGCAACTAACTTTGGTTGAATGGGCTATGGTTCTCCTGAGGTAGCGTATATGAGTGATGCGGAGAGTCTACATGAAGACTCATCTAAAAATTTGATGAATATACTAAATGGTGGGACATCTGGATAAGATGGCGAGAGGAAAGGGGAAAACCTTAATAATCATGAGATTGAAGTTGAGGTTGAAAGACCTGCACATCAAGTGGGTGAGGAGTCAAGCGATGTGCCTTCCTCTACTATTGAGAAGAAGGAAATGAACATGAATCCTCGAGTAGACAACATTATTTCCATGGTTATTGAGTTACATGTTGAGCATGAAGCCTTCATGTTCAAATGGTTGCAAGAGTGTCATGTTATCATATCATCTAAGATGCAATGTGTGAATGCTCTACCAAATGGATATTTTAACATGTATATGGACATGATGAAAAATGGGTTTAGATATCCCCTTCCTAAGCCAATTTCTAGGCTTCTTCGCATTTGGAAAGTTTTTCAAACTGAACTTCATCCTAACACGATGGCAAATTTGATGAGATGTCACCAACTTTGTATTGATGTCATCTATGAATTCGATGTTACCTTCTTCAAAAGGTTGTGTAATATCAAGAAGAACAAAGGGAATGATCATAACCAGTTTACCAAAGCACCCAACTCTGTATTCTACAAATTTAATAACAAGTCATCTTTCAAACACAATTTCAAAGAATTTTGGTATTATATTAGAGTGGATAAACATCATCTGGTTTTTCCAACCGAGTGGTCTTCTGAAAAGCTTGTTAATCTACCTGGCAAGACCCGTTTTGTGAAGGACATTAGGGTAGCCTTTCCAAGAGTCTAGAGCCACCTAAATGGTTGTTAATTGGAGTGTGGGCTTCCATCAAGGACTATCATATGCTAGCTCATGACCCGGATACTATAGATATTATATAACTTGTTATCCCCGAACCTCAAACTGGTAGTTACTCATCTCCTTTTTTTAAAATTTACTTTAAGGTATGACTTCTCCTTATGAAATTGTTGCATAACTTTTATAATAAAAAGGTGGCAATGCAGAAAAAGCACAAGAAGCCGGTTTAGAATAAGGCCACCACCTAGACAGGTGACAAGGGAACATCAAGGGAGGCCTTTGTGGGCACCAACTAGACCTGGGCACGAGCCCGTTGACCCGCGGAACCCGTCCATGCCCGCTCTTCATGGGATGGGCTTGGATAAGGTGATTGGTGATTAGGCCCGACCCGGCCCGAACCCGAAGCGGCCCGAGTAAAATATATGCCGGGCT